>JAMKCH010034188.1:0-60777 GCA_023653785.1 Ophioderma brevispina
GCGGTGACCCTGCGATTGAACATGAAGTCAAACAGCCTCGTTCCAAAATGGATCCCGTTTGTACAGTTATTCATACAAAAAATACTTACACTGGAGTTGATTCTTCAACTCCAAGGAGTTGGAGTGGGGAAAAATATTGATATTAAACAATTTTTCGACTAGATTTTTTTGTTTATTTGTCAAGTTTTATTGATTACGTGCTAAACCTACGGAAACGGCAAAAACCGACGCATTCTTGGCAGGCCCCCTATGGCATGAAAATGAAGGGAGAAAGCTGGAATGACCAACTGGCTTCGATTTGAAACTAGGTCTTTTCCTGGGGAATTAATATTCCTTGCTGGTCCAAAGCTGTTTTATTGCGGGAATGTTTAGTCGGCGAGTTATGGAGCGGCTAGTTATGGGGCGGCGAGTACTGTCTAGACCATCTGGCGAGTTACTGTTAGGTCATTGGGCGACGGTTCAATGTCTAGAACAAGTCTCCCTTTTTTTCTTCGTTTTTGCTTTTTTTTTTTTTTGGCGAGTCGAAGTACTGTGTAATCCAATGGGCGAGTTACTGTGGACCACTGGGCCGACGTTACTGTTGAACCAATGGGCCAGTTAACGTTGGACCAATGGGCGAGTTACTGTTAGGCCAAGGCTGAGTTACTGTTGTGACAATGGGGCGAAGTTACGGTTGGACCAGTGGCGAGTTATGGTATTAAGAACAATTTATTGGTTTTTGTTTAATTGATTTATTGTTTTAAATGATTTGCTTATCTATTTTATTATTTTTAGGACAACAAAGACAAAAGGGTAGTGGAAAAACTAAGTTGGACAAATTATTTTAGTACATTCAATTTGCATCCAAAGGGCATGGGAGGAACATTTGTCACACAACAGAATGCTTTGGTTATGCATAGACCTCTTGAGGGTCTATGTTATCTGTTGGACAGTGGTCACCAAGTTCCCACAGATGGCTTGCCAAACTGACCACCCCTGAGAAGTATGTACGCAGAAATACAAATGTTAAGACGGTTGATTCATGTACTCGAGGGTTTTCAGCAGTGCTCCCTTTTTCAAGGATAGGGCGTGGGTACTAGGGTCTTGTGGCCTTCATTCATCAGATTGAGGCTCATCAAAATTCCACAATCTTGGATGATAAACATGGCTAGTTGGGGATCAACAATCGAATTCCTCCTTTGAATCAAAAGATGTAATTATCATGATCTGTAATCAATAACTCATAAATAACATTACTAATGGATGAGCTTTGTCATGACCGCCCCATCAATGGTAGAAGGGAGTGAAACTGTAAAGGCCCCTTATTGAATACCCCACCCACTCATGACACTGACAGTGTATTTTTGTGTCCGCCTGCCTAGACGGCGAAGCCACTAGGTATCACTTTGTCCCTGTAGTCTGTTGTTGATGTTGATGTCTGTTGTAGTCATTTGTTGTTGTTGATGTCTGTTGTCTGTTGTGAAAAAGGGTTACATTTGCCTGTAAGATCCTCAATACTTTGATGAAAGTTTAAACCAAACTTGGATCACAGGTGCAACATGTAATCCCCCATTTGTTGATGAGGTCCAATGTCCATGCCGAAAGTCAAAGGTCCTGTTAGTTAAAGTTGTAAAATAGCTGAAATGTAAAATGGACCTCATTTGAAAAGTTAAAGTTCAATGGGAACAAACTATTAATCATAGGTTGCAACATGGATCCTCATTTGTGATGATGTCAAAGGACACATACCAAGGTCCAAGGTCACTTGATGTCATTTTGTATATGGCTGAAATGTAAAATTGACGCACCATTTGAAAAGTTGAAGTTTAATTGGAACGAAACTTGAATCATAGGTGCAACATGGGATCCCTCATTTTTTTGATGAGTTCAAGGTCACATACCAGATCAAAGGTCATGTGAATTTCAAGTTGTTAAGATATGCTGAAAATTTAAAATTGACCTCATTTGAAAAGTTGAAGTTCAATTGGGAACCACATTTGGTCTAATGGAGTTTACATGCAAACCCAAAAAGAAACCTCATTTTTTTATGAGGTCCAAGGTCACATATCAATGTCAAAGTCGCGTTAGGCCTATCATTCACTAACCGCGACGGCATGCGACACAATCGGTCCGAGTACCGATGAATTAATGTTTTAATCTTTTTTAACAATTAATTTAATAATAAATGAAAGGGTGTTGATTTATTACGCCACGAGTGCCTTGAAAGTGATTTCAAATGTTTTCTGTGAGCCCATCAGTTAAGAATTAGCCCTGCCCCCAAGCAATCACCTTTTAAAGCAAACAACACTGGGGGAGGGGTTATAAAAGGGGTATTTACCCCCTCCAGTTAGAGGCTTTTCTACACTTGCATCCCCCCGCCAGAGGTCATTTTTTTTTAAAATTCTTATTCCTCCTCATGAAGCTTCATAACTCAAAACCCCACCCCGGGGTTCTTGAGGTATGAAGTTCTTGTGCCGCTTTTGTTTCTTAGGACTTGCCCATGATATAGCCCACAAAGCTTGCCTGTGGGTTTCCTAGTTGCCTCATCATACACCTCCCCCATCTCCATTGTTATTATAGACCCCGATGAGTGCTACTCCCGAGGACTATATCCAGCAAGGAGTGACGTTTCAGCTTTCAATACAATTCGGTACGTCTAACAGTAAATCGGCCCATTGTCTAACAGTTAAATCGCCATTGGTCTAACAGTAACTCGCCATTGGTCTAACCGAACTCGCCCATTGGTTCTAACAGTAAATAGCCATTGGTCTAACAAGTAAAACTCACCCATTGGTCCTAACAGTAACTCGCCCATTGGGCTAACAGTAACTCGCCCAGTGGCCTAACAGTAACTCGACAGATGGTCTAACAGTAAATCGCCCATGTTCTAACGTAAACTCACCCATTGGCTCTACCAGTAAACTCGGCCCAGGGTCTAACAGTAAACTGCCACTGGTCTAACAGTAACTCGCCCACTGGTCTAACCGTAACTCGCCCATAGGTCTAACAGTAACTCACCCAATGGTCTAACCGTAACTCGCCCACTGGTCATGGTCTAACAGTAACTCGCCCACTGGTATAACAGTAACTCGCCCAATGGTCTAAAAGTAACTCGCCCATTGGTTAACAGTATTAGCCCCACAAGCACTGTTGCCTTCATCCTACCCTAGTGCTACTCCTGAGGACATCTCAGCAAGTGGACGTTTAGCTTTATAATACAATTTTGGTTACAGTTTCAACAGTAACGACGCCCATTGGTCTACAGTAATCGCCCATTGGGGGGGGTTTTAATAGTAACTCGTCCAATGGTCTAACAGTAACTTGCCAATGGTCTAACAGTAACTCTCCCAATGGTCTAACAGTAACTCACCCATTGATCTAAACAGTAACTCGCCCACGGGTCTAACAGTAACTCGCCAATTGGCCAAACAGTAACTCGCCCATTGGTAAACAGAACTCGCCCAATGGTCTAAAAGTAACTCGCCCAATGATAGTAACTCGCCCAATGGTCAAACAGTAACTCGCCCACTGGTATAACAGTAACTCCCCCAATGGTCTAACAGTAACGCGCCCACTGGTCTAACAGAAAATCGCCCATACGGTCAACAAGTAAAACGTCGCACACACTGAGACTCCACCAGATAACAGACGCCAACCAAATGAGGTTCTAACTAAGTAAACATCGCCCATGGAGTATTAACAGTAACTCGCCCACTGGTCTAGCAGTAACTCGCCCCACTGGCTCAACAGTAAACTCGACCCACTGGTCTTACAAGTATTAGCCCCACAAGCCCCTTTGCCTTCATCCTACCAGTGCTACGCTCTGAGGACTCTATTATCAGCAAGTGACGTTTCAGCTTAAAATACAATTCGGTACAGTTCTAACAGTACTCGCCCATTGGTCTAACATAACAATCGGCCGATTGGCTTAACAGTAACTCGCCCATTGGTCTACCAGTAACTCCGCCCATTGGTCTAACAGTAACTCGCCATTGGTCTAACAGTAAAACCACCCATTGGTCTAACAGTAACTCGCGATCACTGGTCTAACAGTAAGTCGCCCACTGGTCTAACAGTCAAACTGGCCCAATGGTCTAACAGGAACTCGCCCATGGTCTAACAATAACTCACCCATTGGTCTAACAGTAACTCGCCCAGGTCTAACAGTAACTCGCCCAACTGGTCTAACAGTAAACACCGCCCACTGGTCTAACAGTAACTCGCCCATCGGTCTAACAGTAACTCACCCACTGGTCAAACAGTAACTCGCCCACTGGTCCTAACAGTACCTCGCCCATTGGTCCAACTGTAACTCGCCCATAACTCGCCCACTGGTCTAGCAGTAACTCGCCCACTGGTCTAACAGTTACTTGCCCAACAATCCCTGTTTTGGCCTTCATCCTACCCTATTGCTACTCCTGAGACTATATCGCAAGTGACGTTTCAGCTTAAAATACAATTTGGTACGTCTAACCGTAACTCGCCCATTGGTCCTCACAGTAACTCGCCTTGGTCTAAAAGTAACTCGCCCACTGGTCCTAACAGTACTTTGCCCATGGTCTAACAGTAACATCGCCAATGTCAAACAGTAACTCACCCATTGGTCTAACAGTAACTCGCCACATGGTCTAACAGTAACTCGCCCACTGTTCGTTAACGTACTCGCCCATTGGTCTACAGTAACTCGCCCATTGTCTAACAGTAACTCACCCACTGGTCTAAAAGTAACTCGCCCACTGGTCTAACAGTTACTCGCCCATTGGTCCAACTGTAACTCGCCCATAACTCGCCCACTGGTCATGGTCTAACAGTAACTCGCCAGCTGGTCTAACAGTAACTCGCCCACTGGTCTAACAGTACCTCGCCCACTGGTCTAACATTAACTCGCCCACTGGTCTAACGTAACTCGCCCACTGGTCTAACATAACTCGCCACTGGTCTAACAGTATTAGCCCCACAACCTGTTGCCTGTCATCCTAACCCTAGGTGCTACTCCTGAAGACTATATCAGCAAGTGAGTTTCAACTTATAATACAATTGGTACAGTCTAACAGTAACGTACTCGCCCATTGTCTAGCAGTAACTCGCCCATTGGTCGAACAGTAACTCGCCCATGGTCTAACAGTAACTCGCCCACTGGTCTAAGAGTAACTCGCCCATTGGTTAACAGTAACTCGCCCATTTGTCTAACAGTAACCACCCACGGTCCTAACATTAACCGCCCACTGTCTGGTCTAACAGAACTCGCCTATTGGTCCTAACAGTAACTCGGAACCTCCGCCTCGCCAACTGGTCTAACCGTACCTCGCCCACTGGTCTAACAGTAACTCGCCCCACTGGCCCAACAGTAACTCGACCAATGGTCTAACAGTAGATCGCACCCTGGTCTAACCTTAACTCGCCCACTGGTCTACAAGTAACTCGCGCCCACTGGTCTAACATAACTACAGACAAACGCCCGAGGCTCCGAAGGTCTCACCCCTTGTCTACCCTTCTTCTCCCCCATCCCTTTTTTTTCCTTCATATCCTAACCCTATTGCTACTCCTGAGACTATCTCAGCAAGTGACGTTTCAACTTATAATACAATTTTGGTACATCTAACAGTAACTCGCCCATTGGTCTAAAAGTAACTCGCCCTTGGTCTAACATACTCGCCCATTGGTCCCCCCCTAACAGTAACTCGCCCACTGGTCACAGTAACTCGCCCATTGGTCTAACGTAACTCGCCCATTGGTCTAACAGTAATAACTCGCCCATTGGTCGAACAGTAACTCGCCCCTGGTCTAACAGAACTCGCCCATTGGTCTAACACTAACTCGCCCATTGGTCAACAGTAACTCGCCCCTGTCTAACAGTAAATCGCCCAATGGTCTATCAGTAACTCGCCCATTGGTCTAGCAGTAACTCGCCGCCACATAACTCGCCGCCACATAACTCGCCGATTATCCATCCTTTTATTGCTCTGCAAGTCCCATAATCCTTTCAGCTATTTTGAAGAATTTTTGTATTTTGCTTTGCCTGTGTCGGCTGAAAACTGAAATAAAGAGAGGTATATAAACTACAATATAACTTAAACCCAGTTGTTGAAATCTGGTGTAAGAATTAAATTATAGTCCGGCGTACCCATAGTCCGGCTACAACTTAAAGAAATAGAGCAAACTCAATTCAGTTGACTCTTCACGCAACATTAGTTTCACGCTTTATAACGTCATCGTCTATGGAGCCCGGACTTTGGGTCCCGCCGGACTATATCTGCTTTCACACCGGTTCAAAGTTCAATTTCGTAAGAGTATTCTGACCTGCAACGTTTACTTAACGTAATCCCTGCATAATGTTGTGTTATTAATGCTATTGCACCATTACAGGGTAATAGCGTTGTATTATGTTTTGTAAACTAAAAACAGGTAAGGCGCTTCAATTGATTCCCTTACACATGCGACTGGACCTCATCAGACCCTGTATTGCCCTGCTGTCGGACGAGTGGCCAAGTGGTAAATACGACAGGTAAGGTGCACGTTTACGGAAGCACAATTAAGTGTGTCATTTTCGCCTTAACCCCAGATAAGGCACGTAAACCTAGGATAACAAGACCTTACCCCCACTTATCCCAACCGTTATTCTAAGATAAGGATCGTTACCTACGGATAAGGCGAGCCTTAACCCCAGATAAGGATGTAAATCTAATATAAGGCGACCTTATCCTTAGTTAACAATCGTTATTCTAAGATAAGGATCGTTACCTACGGATAAGGCGAGCCTTAACCCCAGATAAGGATGTAAATCTAATATATGCGGCTTATCCCTAGTAACAATCGGTTATTCTAAGATAAGGATCGTTAACTGGGGATAAGGCGCCTTAACCCCAGGTAAGGACGAAACCTGGGATAAGGAGGCCTTATCCTATTAACAATCGTTATTCTAAGATAAGGATCGGTAACTTGGGATAAGGCGCCTTAACCCCAGATAAGGACTTAAACCTAGGACAAGGCGTCCTTATCCCTAGTTAACAATCCTTATTCTAAGATAAGGATTGTTAACTGGGGATAAGGTGCTTTAATTCCAGATAAAGACGTAAACCTAGGATAAGGCGGCCTTATCGATAGTTAACAATCGTTTAGTCGATTTTCATGAAAACGGTGCATTTTGGAGGTGAGACACACCCAAAAAAATTGTCTCAAAATTGTATGTTTTATGTTTTAAACATTTACGTATTCAATACCTATTACGGGAAAAATAATATTGCCAGCAACACTTCTTACGTTACTGCACAGTATGCACACAAACATTTTGTACAGCAAAAGAATAGGGTTTATTACGTTATCAAAATTTTAAACCAACAAAATATGCCAACTAATGACATTATCGGAGAGGTTACCGGGAACAATTTTTATTTGTATGAAGTTAAAGTTTGAGTAGCTAATTTTATACTACACAAAAATATTTTTTTTTTTTTAATTTTTTAGTTTATTACGTTATCCTTGAGTATTGAATTCTGCCTGAAAATTAGACCTTATAATAAACAAATAAAAAAAAGATACCTTTTACTAATTTATTCTAAAGATACATTTAATTGACACCATGTCATTCTATAGCCAAATTACCAAATTATAGTTGGTGATGTAAACTAAAACGCATTCAACGTAATAAACGATAACGTAATACACAATAACGTAGTAAACATTTTTGACCATTTTTCACATCTCCCGTTGACTAAGATGTATCTGATTGAAAGTTTATATAATTTTGTGGTCGGAAAATAAGTATCTATGCCACTCTTTATCAATATTTAAATAGCTTGTTTGGTTGCTGAGAAATGTGGATAACGTAATACACTTCCTTAAAAAGGTCGCATTTTTTAAAAAGTTCAACATTTCTTAGACTTTTTAATAGTAATTGTGAGCTGAAGAAAACACTATTTCCAACTGCCGCATTATACTTACCTTGATATAAGATGCACAATCAATATCTTAGTAGAAGTTTTACCAAACTTAGCAACTGCTTTGTGAAGGATAACGTAATAAACAAGGTTTTCACGGGCATTATGTTTGTATTTCAAAAATGTAAAAATAAATTGAGAATACAAGGAAAAACATCAATACATAATTTCTACACATGTTTGGCAACGAGAAACATTGATATTCGGAAGAATTCAAGCTGTTTAGTATTTTTTAATTTTTTTTATAATTTTGATGTTGTGTTTCGGACATCAATTTTCTCCAAGTTTTCATTGTGTGAAAGCAAATATCTTATAGAAAACGGAAAGCATAACAAACCATATATGCCCAAATGCAGCTCACCGGCTCATACCAAAATATTACCGTTTTGTTCCAATAAAGCATTGTTGAAAAGACTTATTAACCAAAGACACAACATTTCTGGAAATGCACCGTTTTCATGAAAATCGACCATATTAAGATAAAGATCGTTAACTGGGGATAAGGCGCCTTATCTAGGGTTTAGGAACCTAAACCCCATATATGGCCACGTAATCTCCAGATAAGGCCGTAGATAAGGTTCCTTACCTAGGGATAAGGCGCCTTATCTGGGTTTAACATGGTTAAGGAACCTAAACCCCGGATAAGGAATCGTGATCCGCAGATAAGGCTGCCTTATCTAAGTTAACGCTCGCTTATCGGGATAAGGCGAAAATGACACACTTGTGCTTCCATACACGTTAACCACCTGAAGTCACACCTTGTAGTATTTCTGTTTGGCTCATTAAAATCACGTACAGTGGATATAGTGGAAAGGAGGAAGAAATTACAGATTCTTAAGAAATAAAGCAGATGAATAGGTATTTGCCCGATCTTGACTTTGCTGATGACATTGCTTTAACTGAGGAAGTTAATCAAGCGCAGCGGAAAATGCTCCCTCTGGTCTAAACTGCAGTCACCTAACTCGGACTGAACATGAATGCAAGCAAGGTAATATTTAAATGGCTTTCAACCATAACAACGAATGTACTATCAAAACAAGCGACGACTCTAAAGGGGAAGCTAAAGGAGAGTCCAAAATTTGAAGTACTTGGGTGCTAAGATCTGAGAAACACGTCAATGTACGCAAAGCAGCTGACTGGAACGCATACAGTAAAACAGTAAACTACTATAACTAAAATCTGGAAATCATCTCTGCCAAGACCCGGTGTCATAAACTACCGTGTCCGCGTGACTGAGTGTCCTACCACCCATCTGTCTATTGTGTTCGCCATTGAGTGCTGTATGCATCGTTTGTTTCAGCACTGTACCCAAATGGCCTCGTCTACAAGGTCACGGTTTATTCCGTACATATTGCTATGGTAGCTAGGACACTCCCTCATGGGGGACACTCAGTTTCTTTACACATCGGTGTAAAGAACTGAGTGTCCCCCATGAGACATGAGAGAGTGTCCTAGCTACCATAGCAACATGTACGGAATAAACCGTTAACAGTGAACTTGTAGACGAGGCCGTTTGGGTACAGTGCTGAAACCAATGATGCATACAACACTCAATAGAGAACACAATAGACAGATGGGTGGTAGGACACCCAGTCACACGGACACTGTATTATATGACACCGGGTTCAAACCAGGGATAGTCCTACATGAATGAACTCTTTTCTTTCAACATACTCTGAAAGTGTGACCCATCCATGAGGGTTTTCTCACCTCCATGCACACTTTCAGGGCATGTCGAGAAAAAGTCCAATCATGAAAGATTATGCTCGATCTAATCCTGGAAAGTTAGACTTCCTTTGGAAATGTCACTTTTTAAAATGGAATGGCTCCCGAATTTACAAATATATAAAGTTTTCATCTTGATAGATGGGGCCCTTGAACCCCATCTGTAGATTTTCGCGCCGAATTTCAATCTGTTTTGATGTGAGAGCTAAAAACGTGATTTTGTAAACCCTTTAGACTACTGTGTAAAATCAATATTGGTCCACCAATTGGGGCCCATTTTCGCTCATAACTTCCAAACCAAAGATCATGACCTAAGATTTCACAGGGTAAATGATTCCAAAATTTTCACCACTTCTGGTAAAATCTGGGGTCCTGGGAACGAGGCTATTAGCGATCAACCATGGCCCTTTAAATTGTAAATATAATTTCTGTTTCTCCTCCTCCGTCGGCTCTAGGTGCTGGAGACTTCTTGTCCGAATCCTCCTTGTTCCCTTGTTCTGCTTTCCTAACGAAGATGGTCAAAAGGAAGAGTTAATTGGACATTGCCGTATAACTCCTGTTAAGGACGACGATGAAATGTTGTTTGTAGAGCAAGGTTGAGTCTCGATGAGTATCTTTGGGAAAAGTAAAATGTATACCAAAGGTCTACATCCATTACATTCAATGGTGCTTCACTTTTTTCCATCTACTTTGGAAAGCATTTAAGACCAAAGAGGTTCTATATAGATAGAGAGGCAAAAAACGTTACGTAATCTTTAGAAATTCACCGTCTCGCATGTTTTGCCGACCACAAAGAAAACCTAGAGTACCAACAATAGAAAGCAATGGCTGCCTCCGCTTCTTCCACATACTGTGGGTGCCGCTTAACGCTTTGCATATACACTAATCGGTAGTGATACAATTAATGTATGTGTTAGAGGTGGCCAGGTGTAAAAATAGTGTCAACTGGATCATTGTGCTCAGATAATCTTTTCTCATATGAAATGCGCGCTTGGTGAAAAGATTTATTCTTGCGGCGTTTATTTAAATCAAGACGACTGATAGTGTCATTTCATTCGTTGTGTGGCCATGGGTAGGACAAAATTTAACCACCCAATAGCACCCAACTTCCAACAACTGATATTTTGGCGGATTGTTTGTATCGAATTGACATTATGTGTGTATACAAGCCAACCAAACTGATAATTATTCCGTGTGCAATATTCAAAATGTCAGCGCCCGCACGGACGATTGGTTTTTGAATGCGTTTCACCCCCTTGTTTAAGACACTCAAAACTGTTGTTTTATTTCTATGAACTCCATCAATAACTTGCACAATTTTTGTTATCCAAATCAGAGCAAATTTAAACTTAACCTCTGTACAACTGAAAATGACCCTTTTTATTGATTTTTACTGTTTTTAGCAACTTCAAAAACTTTAGGCTGCAGATAGTATAAAATATATACTGCCATGAGAGTAGTCTTGATCAAGACGATTTAATTCGCTTGATTTTTTTCACCAGCGAACTGTTGAAATCATAGCATATAACCATCTATCTAACGGCCGCAGCCGAGATGCTGTTCACCATGTAGCGCCAAATGTCCCTGTTTGTCATTAAGTAGGGATGTCAGATGGATCCTGCTGGATGTCTCGAGCAATCACATCAATGTAGTTAAGGGGCGACGACCCCTGTTTTGGCACGGTAACTTCCAACTTTGACGTCCCTGAGACTACCTGTAATCGCACGATGACAGTGACCAGCAAATCGTGCACGGCGTTGGGCAACAGAAGATGAAATTGGAGGGATATCTCCATATATCTGTGCTTTGGTCTTGTGCTCACGCCAGTATATGTTTTGAACTTTCATAAGAAGCTTGGTGTAGGTGCCATCCAGTCTATCTGTAGGTCTTTCTTCATGGTCCAGATCTCAGATCCATATTTAACAATACTACTCTATACACAGGCTCTAAAGAATTTCAGCTTGTTTAATTGGAGATACCAGATTGCCATAAGTGGTGTAGTTTATTGCAGGCATTCCAAGCTTGTCCTTTTCGTGACAGGAAGTCTTTCTTGCTGTCAGCAACATAGGATCCTAGATACTTCTAGTCCTTGACCTCTTTGAGTTGGCTACCATCTGTAGTGCAGAAGTTGATGACCATCTTCCTCATTGACGAACCATGGCTACTAGTATCGTACTCCAAACTCGGCTGAGAATCCCACAACCAACGATGCCAGTGCAGTTCTGCGGTCTTCATTGTTATTCGGTAACGCAATTGAAAAGACAGTGACGCTGCACGTGCAGACGAATTTTCCTCTTTGTCGAATCGCCCCGCCTCGCTGTGAGCGAATCGTGGAAGTTAGCAATTTCTATTATGGGAGGAGGGGGGGGGGGGGTCAACACCAATGATATATACGGGGGATGTACCTCGGAAAGGGGACATAGCTGGAACAAGACTACTATGAGAGTTTCTGGTTAAAACTACAGGTGAATAAAAAACGTGTGCAAGAAACTGACATATATCTAACATGTGTGGTATCATCTGAAAGTTTCATTCATTATCTTTAATTTGCTGCAAAGATCATTCACATCGGTATTATAGGTATAGACTGAGCTACAGTCGTTGAATTAAATAGTCGGTTTTGCGCTCTGTCCACGGATCCACATTGAAACGAACGACGTTCAGCGAAGCAAATCAGCGTCCAGAAGAAATTCGGGCTATTTATTGACCGCAGCACCCCACAAAATTCAGTCACAATTTACAATCGATGTTCTCTGAACATTTTACGTCCTCATCACTCATAAAAATCATTTGAAAAATAAATTAATACATGTATCAGTTTCTGGAGGAGTTAAGTGAATCATGCACATGAAGGAAGAGACATCGGTGACAACCTTTTCAGGTTTAAAGTATTGTCTATATTGGCAGACCAAAATTATGCCACATCTTGAAAAAAAAATGTTTCAATAAAACTTATCGTTATCACTTGCTTTCATACCTTAAGATACCACTTTAGTTGACATAAACCATGGACATAATAGAAAGACGGACAACCAACGCGAAAACGACCAATTACCTAATTCGATTACCATTCATCTCGACAAAAGCTAGGCACTCGATGTGTATTCATGTGCATAAACCTAGACCGTTTGTGATCTATATCTCTTTGCCGCGGTCGATTCAGTGACTTCGGGAAAAGCTGTCCACAAAACTTTGTAATTTGACCGGATGTTGTGACCCCTGACCGTAGGGGTTTTTTGGAAATGCACCATACATTCAATTTCCATCTTTTTTGGCAAGTTGTTGTCACCAAATAGAGGAGAATTTTGTTCAGAAAATACCGAAAACCCCATCAAAATCCGTCATTCATTTGTGGAGCTACGACTGTAGAAAATAAGCTTGCATTTTGGGTGATTTTGTGACCCGTAATTGTTAAAAATCTTTTGAAATATTATGAAAATGTTCCGATCACTTCCGACTCTTGAGAAACGGTGTGAGAAAAGTTCAATGTACCTTGTAACAATGTACTTCTGAACTGGCGCCCAAGTGCGCCCAACACGTGTAATTGTACATCGAAAACCACAAAATTGTAATATTTTAACTTCCGGTTATGTTGAATTTGTTTACCGTAGTGGCTGTTGATAGCTGATACCATGTCGAACTGATTCCAATGTCAGTTTCATCTGAAATATGAATGTGATAAGTCATTCTTTAGACCTAATCATGTTCTAATTATAAATTAATTAACCCTCGTCTTCTGAAGGGGGGGGGGGGGGAATTTTGTTATTTTTGTTCTGTCCACTTGTGCTTTTGAGTGCAATAAAGTCACGGTTGTATCAATGAGTTATGTATTGACATTTTATGCTCCGTTTCATGCCCCCCCCCCATTAAAAACACTACCGGGGTATAGGAAAGGTAAAGGGTGATCTCAAAGTGATGGATAGGGTGTGGCAATCACCCCCCCTAGGCGTAAATCCGGGGGGATGGGGGGATATATCCCCCCAATATTTCGATGAGGGGGATGGTCAATGCGATCACCCCCCCCCCAATGTTGATACCCATTCACGTGTTTTTGACCCAAAATAACCTCATATTTTACCATAATAGTTTAAAATGGTAAATTTCCGCGCGCTTTGCGCTCATTCTGTTCAAATTACAATTATATTTAATGATTTTAGCTTCTAAATGGCACATTTTTTAGCGCGCTTGGCGCGCACATGTGCTAGTAATGGATCTTTTTCAGCAAACCCCATTCATCCATAAATTTTCATCAACCCAATCCCCCCAATGTCAAAAGAAATTTAAGCCACTGCCCCCCCCCCCTTTCAGGAGGGAAATACCAACACGCCCAGTACGACACAGGAATATCACAGACATTTGATTTAGTTGCAATAGATAGCAGGTCCTCTTCTTTCCTTGATACCAAAATGAGTACCAACGTACTAACATGTCATAATGACGTCATAATGTCTCTACATGATTAAGTGTTACAATGTTATTTTTGAGCCAGTAAATTTGCAAAATATCAATGTTTCTTCCTATATGCAGTAATTTTAAACTTTATTACCTTATGACGTCATAGTGACGTCATCGTTAGTTTCTACATATTTTGATACAATGGAAAGAGTAAAGTAATAAATTCTAAGCTATACTGTAGGTACCAATTTATAGGAATTGGATGTTCAATAAAGAAAATTCAAGCGAAGGCCAGTCAGCCCTCCTGCCGAGAGGGTGATTATCGCATTATCTTAGGCCGGTAAATGGTGATTTAATAACAAAAGGCGGCAACGTGATAGGGTCTTTGAAACTAGTGTGTTGGGTAGACGTTTCATATAGAAGTCCCATTGATGCAAATGAGGTATTACAATCCGTCATGCGCTGTATGATGTTGTGCAGTAGTGCTTGACGGAATGAATGGCAATAGGTCATTTGCATTAATGGGACTTCTATTTGAAACGTCTACCGTGTGTTGTGGGTCCTTCCTCTATTACGTCCATGGCATAAACATAGACATACCCTAATCATCATTTTGGGGAGTCATTTGCTTAGATGGCTGCCGTGTATTTAAATGGGAATCCGTGGATGGGGGAAAGCTGGCTGCTTGATTCAAAAGACTGTAGCTCGGCCTATACTTAACCGATTGGAATTATCTTTGCAGCGAATTAACGATAATGAAATAGGCTTTTCGATAATACCATTAATGTTAGATATGTTTATTTTAAAAATTCAAAATGGCGGACGGAATCAGGGTCAAGTTTTTTTGACTCTCACTATATGAGCCCGAGGTAACATCAAATTTGTCTACGAGAGGCGCAGCTGAATAATTTAGTAGGCCTACTTAATGTCACCGATGGACCATAGTTTTAAGCCAGAGGCTCGAATACAGGCAGTTTATATTTATTTATATACGTCATTTATAAATTTCCATAATTTTGTTTTTCAATACTCGATGCAAGTGCAATAGCTGCCATTTGATACACCTGTGTGTTGTCATGAATTAGGATGACTTTTAATTTCTCTCCTCTGGCTCTTGAAATGGTTCTTTCCAAGAGATACTGACCAAAGTTTTGGTATAATAGTATGTTTGATGGAAATTTTGACAAATGGCAGCTATTGCACTAACCCTTCCTATATTCCACATGGCGACTTTACTTTCTGAACTCACTCCTTAACATGGTCCCATGAATGCAAATAGAATTGATGTGGACCAGAAAGCATTCAATATTTGGGTGTGGTGATGATATCATTTGTGGTATCATTGATTGGAGAATAGAAACTTCCAGGTGACCGGTGTGAATCTTTTCATGGCAAGAACTGAAAAATCAATAGTCAGTTCAACTAATGATGTCACTGGTATGATTCTTTTTCTGGCCCTGCTTATTGAAATGGAAGTCATCTTTAACAAACAGGATTTGGAGTAGGTTTATAATCTCATTTACTGGGACCTTCGTCAAAACGACCCTTTTCCTTAGTTTAATGGTTACCTGAGATTTGATATCTACACACCGTACACTATACACCTCATATCCTGGCCTGATGCGAGGCCACATTTTCCTTCCTTTTTTAGTATTATGACTTTTTATTTATTTATATAATTATTAATTAATTTATTTCTTCATCTAGTGTATTGACAAACCGGGACGAGGGAGAGGACTTGCGCAAAATTTGTTGACAATGCTTAAGAGTACTGGGCTAAATTTCAACAGGGGGGGATATAGAGGTTCTACTTGGGGACATCTCCAGATACGCCTCGACTTTATCTTCGTCGTGGGTATGATTACCGACTTCGACCGGACTATTTAGGGCTCTGGGGTTAGGTGAGACGCACAAATCAAAAAAAAAAAAGTTTTTTTTTTAAAAGAGACGAATGCTATCAAAAGTAAACAATGATATTTTTTTCATATGGTACGTTTTCCAAATTATCCGAGTCAAATCTTGAAGACCTTAAGTTCACATGTGTGAACTGGGTCAAAATTTGAAACGGTGCAATTCATTTAAAAAGAATGTCAAATAGTCTGGTATTAAGAATTGAGAAAAAGCTTACCATTCAAAATTACTTAATTCAGTATGAAGTTGTTGTCTTCCTCATGAACATACATACATTGCATTCAGGGGAGAGGAGTAATGACAACAACGGGTCAAACGATTACAACTTACACAACTCATATACAAAATTGCCTTCTTCCAATGGGCGTTCCATAGTATCATAATTTTGCCAAATTCTACACTTTTAAATTGAACTTGGACTAATGTTTTGAATTACTTCTCCTCGTAGATTGGCCAGTGCACAACATCCAGTTTCGATGCCTTCCTCAAAACGACTTGAACTAATCTGCACGCGTGATTGTAAACATTCCATGAATTTTCAAGTACCTATACTATAATTCATTAAGATCATAACCAAGTCCCTATACGGTCTTGTTTTTCAAACTTAAACATACAGAATAATTTATTTTTCCCGCTCATTTTAAAACTTTTTTCAATTTGAACTGTCCATTCAATTCGTCCAGGAAGGCGAAATATAATAATAAGTTACAAAGCGCAGAGTGAAACGGAAAAAAAAAAACATAAAAGAAGCCACAAAATGAGGCAAACAATAAATCATTGTTTAGTAAAGGTGTGTCTTCAAAAGCTTTTGAAGGAGGCAATAGAGTTAGCGTTCTTGACACTACTAGGAAGAGAATTCCATAAAGTTGGTGCAAATGAAGTGAAAGCCCGGTCACCAGCTCCTGATCTAGTGCGGGGAACAGTCAACATGCAGGTGCTGAGATACTGATATGAGATTGGAAGATGGAATGTACAGGCAAGACGATCAAAATATAATGACGGAGATTTCAGAAGGAGTGCTTTTGGAAGACATTGAGGGTATAGTAAAAAATTCTCTTGGACACAGGAAGCCAGTGAAAGCTCCCTCTAAGTGGAGATGCACTAATGCGACGGGACTTCATGAACACAACACGAATAGCTTATTTTGCCTTTTTTGTAAACGTGTAGATTGGCATTTGAAAAGTCCTTTAAGAAGAGAAATGCAATAGTCCAAACGTGATAGAATCAGCGATCTGGCAGTGGCATGGCATGTTCTTGTCTCAATTGTAACGACGAATCTTCCAGATATTTTGAGATGAATGTTAATAGTTTGGGAGAGTTTAAGGATTGAGTAGAATGTCATTATGTTGTCAAATTGGAACTCGAGATTACGAACTGGCCAGACTGAAGAAATTGAGTGTTATTGGATTGTGAATGTTATATTTGCAAGTCTTTGTAGATTATTAGGTGAGGCAACACCAGGACTCAGTTTTTTTTCAATTCATTCAATCTGTTAGTAATCATCCACGTTTGAATGTCTTCACACATGTAGATAACTTAAAAAGTGAGCATTCGGCGTCCATGGGTATTTTGGATCAAAAACTTGTAGTTAGGACTTGTATGTCATCGGAATACATATGGTAGAGCATACCATGCTTCGAAGAAGTGTAACCAATTGGAGTGTATATAAAGGAAAGATAAAGGCCCAATTACAGATGCTTGGGGCGCGCCATCATCAAGATGATAAAGTGTCAGAATCGGACATCCGGAAACACTTACATGGTTAGTTCTAATTTCCAAGTAAGTGGCAAACACAATGAAGAGCTTACCCGTGAAACACCAAACGTCTTCTAACCTGCGTATGAGTAACTTATGGTTTAGCGTATCAAACGCAGCAGAAAGATCAAGTAGAACAAGGGGGGAAAAACGCTTTCTGTTGATCAATGGCTTGGAGGATGTCATCTTGGACAGTAGGAGCAGTTTGTGCTGTATTGGGATTGTAAGCTGACTGTTGCGGTTCAAAAAGATTATGTCGTTCGACATGTTCACATAGTCTGGATATCACAACTTTCTCAAGTATTTTGAGATTGATGAAATGTTTGACAAGGACGGAGTTTTTGAGTTAATTCTTGTCAAGAGAAAATTCTTTAAAACGAGTACAATGGCGTGGGTCTATGAGCTTGGGAAAATCCATGAGCAAGCGAGGACTTGACGATTTCGTCAGTTTGGAAGGATAGTAGACAAGTTTTGGCTTCAGGAGCAAGGTGGGGAGGGGATCTAAGCACATGGCTTTGATGGAGCCTTCAATATGATATAACGAAGTTCTCGTCCTGTTGTAGGTACTAAAACTCAGCCAAGTGCAGGATGGATGGCTGGGAAGAGCTTTCTTCAAAGAAAACTGAGAGCCAACCCATTCAAATCATCAATCAGTTTATTGATCTTCCTCACTTTATCAGAGAAGAATTTACTGAACTCAGTACCTGGTTTTAGGCGAGTTCCAGTCTGATAAAAATTTATTGTTATTGTCAGTAAAATGTCAAAATAATGAAGTGCATCTTTGGGGGAGGCATTAGCAAGTTTGTTCATATAGTATGGTTGTTGGACAACAAAAAGAAAGATTTTCATTTCTTACAGGAGATTTGTATGATCCTGGTCACAAGAAGAATTAGACTTGCGCCATTTGCGTTCACGCCGGCGGCGCTCGTTCGTCAACAGTAATGTTTACCACTATAGGGACGTGGCTACTTGTGACCTACGCTTGGTAGCTGGTGCATGCAAATCAAGAACATTCTACAGCATATAAATGTAGACACAAAGACAATGTACATTGTGATTATCTACAGAAACCATGGGACCATCTGATTGACATATCTTGCAAATGAGAACATGGTCAATGTTGCTGTACTTGCGAGAAACAGACCAGTTCTCCTTGAATTAGGTTTTGGTAAAGATATCTTACAACAAAAACATAGTGACCATTTTCAGTTGAATGGATTGACATTTATTTCATGAGAAATTAGAAGAGATCAGTATACCTTGAATTAGGAAAGGTCAAGTATGTGGTTTTTGTAATGGTGGGGGGTCTCAGTAACATGGTGAATGAGTCAGCAGAAGAAAGAATATGCGTTTTTAACTAGAAATTCGTCAATGGTCATCAAAAAAGGCATGGTTATTGGAAGTTTGCCAGAGTTGTGACCCAAGTCCCAAAGTCAGCTGGGTCACTTTGCGATGGCAATGACACTTTTTGCCTCATTGCCACACCACTTTTGCGCCGCCCATAGACGTTTCAAGAGAAGATTCATGTTCTATTTGGGCTATAATCTCGTGTTGCCTTAATTTTAGAAACTGAAATTTGAACGTTGTTTGTAAAACTTTCTCTTATAACATACAAATTTCCCATTTCTCGGAGGGTAGTAATGTTGCTACTAAAATTTACGCCGAAACACAGGCCCGGAAATGCACGAAATAAGCCTAACTCGACTATTTGGCTTTCAGGAATATCATGTTAAACATTCCAAAAATCGGTAGAGACCAATGCGAAAATGTGCTCAAATAAGTATTAATTTCTCGTGAAGTACGAAAACTCTTGCTATTATAAATTAAGCAACATGGTGTGCACCCATAATCGCGTTCGGCATAACTTCAATGTGATAAGGCCTGGTAGACAGGTAAAGAGGACAGTTGGCTACGCGTGTCAAACAAAAGATTGTTATTAAGGGTGTGTGCTATTTGAAAATACCTTGTTTACTTTTAAACAAAATTAATCAAGCCCTGAATTAGGGAGATTTTTGGTAGGTATTGTTAAGTGGACAACATGCGCTCGAGTGTGTTCGTGCGTGAATCTTATTCATTTATGTACTGTTTGTCATTTTTTCCATGTTTACATAGATGCTCGTATACAACAATTCAAATACACAAAAGCGAACCATATCCGGGATGGGAGCATTTTTACCACGCCGTATGATGGCCGAGTTGTTTCAAGCAAAGCAAAAGTGGATCGTACTGCATCCAACAGCACTTCAGCAGAATCCCAGAGGGATATGGACATAAGTAACGTCGAAATACCTTCTTGGGCTTTCGAGTCGGACGGCATATTGCTGTTTTCAAAAGGACATCGTGATAATGATTTGTTTTAAATATATAACTTAAAGTATAATTTTCAAAACATACAACTGAAAAAGTTAATGTACACACCAAAATTACCCTCATAGTAATAATCTAGCCATGTTCACCTTCTGCAAAAGACTATTAAATTTAAGGCTGACTCAGAGATTCCAAAGGACCCCGGGACCCCGCAATTTTCAAAACGAATCGTGTCTTTGGCAGAGTCATGAGCTTGTCCATATACTTCACTGTGTGAACTATGGTCAAATCGAAGTCCTTTATATAGCAAAGAACAAACTTGTTATAAAATTCCGGATGGTATACCAGTATCATAGGCAGGCACGCTACTGGACACATGTTACTGCATTGAAAAATAAAAATGTAATTAATCTCTAACTTTGGAATTAAGTATTTTAGGTGGTTCTTTTAGTTCTAGTGCCACTATTTTGCACAAAAATATATATTTCAAAATCTCGGAGTCATATCAGCATTTTCTAACATGTTTAAGATGGATAATTACGTTGGTCATATAATATGAGATACGATTTTAAACGGGGAAACTGAGCTTTTAGAAAAAAATAGAAAAAAAAAATAATAAATAAATAATTATACCCCGCAGAAGATTTAAAAATGTGTTCTATGTGATTGTGAAAACCTGGTATTTGTTGCAAAAAAACGTTAATATTTCACACAAAAAAGAGTTTCCCATATACAAACTGGTGTTTTCGCCCTTGTGGTACAAACCACTTGCCATAAACTCAAAGAAATCCGTGGTCCCTGCTCTGGCAAAAGTGCGTAGTATTTCGGCCTATGGGGCAGGAGGAGATTTGTTTTTGGATATTATTTTTTCTTAATGTTGTTCTTATTAATTTATTTGCAATCGGTTGTAGAAACATACTGAGAACGTTGTTTAAAGGTTTGTTGGGAAAACAAATAAAAATAATTGTTTGAAAAAGTATGCTTGACTTTCTGTGATGCACGACAAATTGAAATAATGAGACAAAGACATAAATTTACAGTATAATCTTCAAAATTGTATTTTCCTGCATTGGTATTTTTAATTCATTTGAAAGCAGAATTTTAAATAACCTATAAATAAATTGGTATACTTTTATTTCAAGATCGCCCAGCTCTACATCAGTGATGTCTAACATGATAAAGCAGCCAAAAGTCTCAATCAGTTAATGTGAAATTAAAAAACAAAGAGTATGTGCAAAATATTGTTAATAATTGTTTATTATCAAATATTTGCTCAATCGCTACACTATATTTGGACAAAATACTTTGTCTTAAATTAATATCAAAAATCTTGTCTATACTACCACGTATTTCTCCCCGGCTTTGTTAAGTGATATACACACGTAATAATGTACTACATCTAAAGTTTGATTTTCGATAACAAAAAAAAAATCAAAAAGTAGACTAGCTATGTGTTTTCGTGTGCAGTCCACGTTAAATTTTGGCAGCAACCTATTAACCGCAGGGGGACCATGCACCAATGGACCATCAGATCCACAGGGGGAAATTTAAGTTGACACGGGGTCAATTATTTAAATTGCTCAAATGGTTTTGAAAAGCATGCCAAAATGGTTTTCATCATAACGATTAGAGAGATTGGGAAAAAAGCTTCAGCTTACGCCTCGGTACATAGTATGGTTTCGAGATAGATCACCTTGGGCCTATAGTTCAACCACCCCCTTATAGCAGTCAATATTTGCATAATAGTGCCACTATGTGACAACTCTCTATAATAATTTTAGGTCAAATACTCATCTGTGCCGTCTGAGCGAGTTATCCCATAGAGATTGGCGATCACTAAAGGCCCGCTCATACTAGCTCTCTCATACTCTACCGCATCTGCGTTGCGGTGAGGTGCGTTGATGATATATCGATCACTTTCATCATGTTTATGCCGCAACTTTCATGCCGCAACTCATCGCAAATCCAGTTGAAGTGAATTTAACTGCAATGCGGTACTGCACTGCGGTATTCAGAGTAGATACTGCAATACTGGCACCGCAACTTATCGCGATGCAGATGCGATGAAGTATGAGCGGACCCGGTTCAACCTCAATGAACCACCGGCCAAACAGCGGTTAAGTTTTGAAGCCACTTCAATAGGTTGTGTCTACCAAGATGTTTTATGATTGTGTGATTTTTTAACATGATTTATTGTCAAAAAATTGGGTTACGTAACACCAAATTTCAATCTTACATTTTACAGCATAATAATTAGAATAATTTATCTTCAAGTAAGGATTCGGTTTTGTATGTGTTTGTGTATCTTTAGACTCGCGTGAATACATAAGGATCAAGTAATTGATACAACATCATTGTATATAGCTATTAAAGAGGAAGTCTAGCAGAGGAAAATACCAAATATATTGAAATGAACGCATGCTACAATCATTTTCCATTGTTTGGAAAAAAATTGGATGTTTACATGGCGTTAAAAATTGTTATCTTTATTTTTTATTGACTGCTAGCTGATTTCACTAACATCACTGACAAGTTCATTGTGCATCTTGTGTGCTTTTTGATATTGATCTGCTAGGTTGATTAACACCTCAAATGCTAAAGTGAACTTTTAGGTAGGTGCCGCAGGTAACGGCGATTTTTTTTTTGTCCCATAGAAAGCAATGGTCAAGGTAAAACTTTTTTGCCATCCGGTGCCGCGTGCAATATACCTTTTCGTGTGATGGTGAGATATAGGAAGACAAGCTGCCATTAGCAAAATGTGTATTGAATCACAAAGTATTAAAGAGGGACTCCAGAGAGGAAAATTAAGAAGGTTCATGGTAGATATGGGCGTATTGGACCAAACCAGAAAGACTGAGCATCAGAGGTTATGTTCATCATTTTAGGTTGACTTGTCTGCCCGGCTTGCCTGTCAGCCCAATGCTAGTGACATCATTAATTATGTGTGTTTGGCATTCTTTTTGAAAAGTATGCAGGCATTACTTCACACAATTGCTATTGCATATAGACAAATCCGACCAGCCAAATGATGGTCAGAATTGATCCGCCATTACTGGGTGGCCTCCAACCCAAAACCTACCCAAATCTTTTGTACGTCTGTACCACGCTTGATTAAGTATAATTCAAAAGCTACACTTAATCTGCACATTTGGGTGAATTCAAGCAGGATGCACCCCAGCTATGGCTGCCAGTGAGGTGTTGGAATGTGTAAAATCGGATTGGTGTATAAAATCTTGTACTCTATTGTACTCTCTGTTTCACTGTAAAAGATCCGCCGTAATTTAACGGTGAACCGTAAAATAATTACGGTTATTTACACGCAAATTGTACGGTTGACCGTAATTGTACGGTGATTGTGAAATATCGTAAACTAACCATTAAAATAAGCATTTTACGTTAAAATACCGTAATAATTACGATACACCGTAAAATTTACGGTAAAATACCTGGCAACTGAGTTAGCAGCATTTTACCGTTAAATGAATTTTACGGTAACACGCCACACTGTAAAAAAAAGAACCAGATATTTTACCAACCCCGTAATGTGTAATTTTTCCGTAATTGTGAGAACTAACTACGGAAAACTGTGATTTCACGGGCAACCCTGTGAATTTTCGGATTTACGGGCAATTGACCGTTAATTCACAGGCATTAACCAAAAAAAAAACTGTCGAAAAATGCCCTACAAGGCTACAATTTAAAAAAATGGCATTCTCGGCAGCAAATTTGCCGGCAAAATGCCATAAACCCGTAAAATAACCGTCAATTGTCCGTAAGTCTGATAATTTACAGGGCTTTGGCCGAATAATCAGTTTTCCATAGTTTCGCAACTACGTGTAATTACCCATACGGGTCCGATAAAATTACGTTTTTGTTATATATAGTGCATTTCGTTACAGTCCTTCTCATTATCCAGTCAATATCTGGGAGAATTCCTTACTTTACTCGACCTGTTTTGATGTCAAACCACTCCGATGTTTCACCTTGATGTGTCACCGCACATTTAAAGTCATCATAAAGGGTTTCACAAGTCTAACAAGATTAACTTTTCTGGTATACCATAAACTCTCATAATTAGCTCTAATTCTTCAAAGGAGGGCGAGGTGGTCGAGCGGTCTAAGGCGCTGAACCGTCGGCAGAGTATAAGATCGATCGAGCGGCCCTGGTTCGAGCCCCGCAAAAGTCGGGTTTCTTGGTCATACTCAAATAGTTCCTATAAGGTCGAAAATTGCATAATTGCACAGCAGTGTGATTATGGAATTTCTCCTCGCTCCCACCCATTGCGTAAAATGTGCAGGTGTATGCAATGGGTGCCCGGCGCCTCATGGTTCGGAGAGTCATGTAAAGCGTTTGGTCCCGTGTATCAGGGGAGTCATTCCTGAACACGTAAAAAGTTGCAGACCTCATCGAAAAGAGTAGGGGACCATCCCGGGTCTGTTACCTGCACTCATCACTCTAGGTACCAGGGTCCCTTCCAAACCGCACTGCATGAGATGGACCGGGCTGATTAACACCTCAAATCTAAACTGTATGTCGCAGTCATAGGGCCAAAACACCTTAAATAAATTTAGTTTATTGGCAACAGCGCTTTGAGCCTGTTTACAGGGATTAAGCGCTATATAAAAACTACTTATTATTATTCAAGAAAAACTCGGTTATAGCTTGTATTTTGAGGTGAATTGATAAAAGTATGGGTTCATTTCATATGTTAGAATATTTTCTTTGCTAGAAATTCACTTGAATGGACACTTCAGGCGGTTGGCTTGCAACCATCTTTACGCGTACGCCGCTTCTCTCTAATACGCAAACATATTGTCTATAGATTGTTTTGGATCTGTGATTTCCTGCCCATCCGATTCCTCTTTAGCGCTATCCTCAGCAGAGGTTTCTGTCTTAAGAGGATCTTTACCTTCAACTATTTCCTGGTTTTCAGGTAAGATGATTTCACCCTCAAAGACTGCAGCATCTCTGTTCATTACGGCAACTGGAGAGATTTCCGCTGGATCTATACGTTCAGGCGATTTTGTAGCTATGTACTGGCGAAGAAATGCAAGGCATCCCAATTTCCCTTGCTAAACGAAATAAGCAAATAATAGTATACACTAAATAAAGACATAATGAATAACTCCAGGACAAACCACAAACAACAAGGAGAATTTCAGTTTCATTCTCTACAGAGCCTCATAAATAAATATTTACAAATGTAAAAAATAATTTGAAAGGTGCTTGTTCTGATCATCTGATCAATTTTGATATCAGATGAAAGGCCTATTTTTCTCATCCCTCATTGTCGTCCTGAAATTACAGCCTTCAAATCCATTTCTTTCCCAAGATAGAGACAAAATAACTGCCGTTTTAAAGGTGCAACGAGAGATTTTGGGGCATCCACACATTGTGTCATATGTACTGATTTCATTTATATAGATAAGACCCCATAGATTTCTTACCTTGTATTTGGCTACAAAAAACAACGGCGATTTTGATTTGCTTTATTTCAATGTAAAACTTTGGCTGAATTTAGTATTTGCTCCTATAGTAAATTCGAAATTTCCCTTTTTTGTACCAATGAAATGATTCTCAGCTTTTTTTAAAATTAATGTCAAGGCTAATCTAGGCATTAACGGCAGTTATCAGTAACGCTAACGGATTGGCGCCAAGATAGCGATTAACCTCCCTTTTGAAACTCTGCAAGTCCTGGTTTGATGCTACATGAGCAGGAAGGGCATTCCATAAGCCTACAGAGAATGGGAGAAATGATCTTCTGTGGGTGGCCAAGTTGGACCTAGGGACTTTCACAGCAAGGTCATGAGACCTGACTGAGCGCCTAAGGCGAGGATCAACTGAATCCTAGCTCAGGTAGCAGATGGCTGAGGAGATCTGGTGCTTGTCTATAAAGCATGCTGTGGAAAAGAGTGACAATTCCAACTGCCCTGCGATGATCAAGTGGTTGGATGTGATGAGTGGCGAGCTCACTCTCGGGGATACCAATGATGGAAATGGCACGTCTCTGGATTGCATCTAGTTTAGATAGTGAAGTGGGTGTTGCTCCACACCATGCTGAGGTTGCATATTCCATGTTGGATCGAACCATGGATTTATATAAAACAGCCCTATCAGTTGTCTCAAGTTGTTACAGTTTTACACTTGGCAGCACCGAAAAGTACATTCCATGAAGTTGCCCAAGACTCGATTTCCTGCATGCAGGTCTTTGTTGAGAGAGGCAGCAGCTGGGATTCTGTCCTCTTTTGACTTTATGAAGGTCATGAGTTTGATATCGTCTGCGTAGAGGATGGATGGATTCAGGATTCTTCTTGTGATGTCGTCAATGAATATAATAAAAGAAGAGGGCCGAGGATTGAGCCTTGTGGTACACCTGCATTGATCGACTTCTTGCTGGATACCCTCCCGTTTAGGATTACTCTGAGGAGCGGTCACTCAGGGATAGTCCTATCTGAGAATCCTAAGGCAGAAAGCTTGGCCAGTAGACCAGGATGCCACACTCTGTCAAATGCTTTGCTGATATCAAGACATACAATTCTAGCTTCCTCTCTGTCATTGATGGAATTAGTGATGCATTGGGAAACATAGGTCAAGGCATCATATGTAGAATGGCCAGACCTAAAGCTATACTGTCTCTTTGATATCAATGAATGCGCATCAAGATGGCGCCACACTGTTTCATAGATCAGTCGCTCCATTACCTTGGATATTATAGATAGCAAGGAGATTGGTCGATAGTTACTAGGCGAATGCTTGTTACCCTTCTTATGACATGGGATGACTTCAGGTACTTTCCACGTCACTGGCATGTGGCCCTTATCAAAGCACAGTTGGAATAGACGTGCTAGTGGAACCGCCAGTTCTTGGGCATCATTTCTCAAAACGATGGCTGGGATGCCATCTGGTCCGGAGGCTTTGTTGACATCTAATTTCAACAGTTGTTTCTTTACCTTCCTTGGCCAGAACACCTCCTTGCCACAGCTTGAGGTAGTTCTCCGAGGAATGCTGGAGACAGGCTTGTCACTTTCAGCAGCAGGAATGGTAGACTTATCACTGAAGAAAGTCGCAAAACATTCAGTTTTTGCCTCGGCAGAGAGGTATGTAGAGTTGCCTGATTTAAGGACTGGTATTTCAGACTTGCCTCCTTTTCCCATTAGGTTACGAGCCGTCCACCACCAAGACTTAGATCCAGTCTGGAGCTCGTCTGTCATTTTATCTCTGACTCTGATCTTGTGAGTGGAAGCAGCTTTCCTAGAAACAGATGTATACTCGCCTTGTTGTAATTTAGGCGAGCTTCGAGAGTTCCAAGAGATTTCCACCTTCTCCAGAACTTTGTCGCAGCCTTTGTTCCACCATTCTGGATAAGATTCAAAGGCCTTGATCACCTTTTGGAATGAATTCTTGCATGGCATCAGCTTTTTTGTATAGCCAAACTTTCCTTAGTGGAGTCGCATCAGATAGTGGTGAGGCTTGCAGTGTTGATTTCGCAAGGTAGTGGTCTGATGTTCCAAAGCTGTGATCATTGGAGACTGGAGAAAAAAGATTTGGAGCGTCGGTAATGATGAGATCCAGGCGGTTGCCAAGTTGATGAGTGGCTCCAGAAACAATTTGGGTCAGATCATGAGTGCAGCAGAAGTCAAATGCTGCCCTACCTTCTGCATCAGTTGGAGATATGCTGTCCAGCCATTCGCGGTGATGGCAGTTAAAATCTCCAGTCAGGATGCTGATGTTAGCATTGGTTTTGGTAATGAGATGGTCTAGGTGTTTATCATACCAGGTTATTACATCCATCAATTTCTTTGGAGGACAGTACGCAAGTGATAGTAATATGGGACCACTCTTTGTTTGGATGGTGAATATCATCAGTTCAAGACTTTTTGGTTGGCTGTATTCTCTGACAATAGGCAGTCCAATCTTAGAATAGACTAAGCATCCACCCCATCCACTGTTATCATAGCGATCTTTCCTCATGCAAGTGTAGGTGTCTAAATAGATTTGAGGACTATTTTCAGGAACAGAGGAATCCAGTTTTGATTCAGTTATGAGGATGATGTCAGGTTTGGATTCAGGTGGAATACTAGCAATTCTAGCTTTCAGTTGTCCCTTGTTTGTTTTTAGGCCTCTAATGTTGGTCAACCACAGATTCAGATAAGTTGTTCGGTTATCGGAAGCACGTTTAGTCGTTACCGTTCGGTCCGTCCATTTCGCGACATGAATGCAGAATTGGGGGAGTCAACCCCATGGAGGGAGGAAAAAAGCACCCAAAGGAAAATCCAAACATCCTTTACTGCACGAGAGGTAAAACCATATCACCGCAAACATGGCAAAGTTGAAACACAAAGGAATCTGATGTCTGGCAAAGGTTATTCTCTGCTTCCCAGCAAATGCTCTACAACAGTGCCTACTTTCTTGGAGAGTAAATAGAGCAGTGGTTCTCCAAATTCCATTTCAGTCTGCTCCGCAGTAGGTTGGATGTTCATCTTTAAAAAATTACTGACCTTCCATCCAGCAAGCCATTTTCTCAAGAGATGTGAAATCTGCCTCGTTGGGCCTGAAACAGCCGTTGGTCTATGTGCAGAGATAATAGGTACAAAAGACTCTTCCGCCATGTTTCAGACAAGGCAAAAGCTGCTGCCCTCTTTCACATGAGGATATTTTTGAAAGCTTTGCATTAGTGCAAAAATCAATTTTCACATTTTTATAGGGAATATGTGAAATCTCTCGTTGCATCTTTAATTAATGGTTAACGATCAATATTAGCACAGTAATGAATAGCGTGTAGTAATATGAATTGTTTCTAATATCAAAACCGTAAGTTTGTTTCTCACGATACTTGTTGGCGAGTGCACGATAGTGCCAAGTTCTCGTTTCAAGTAAAGAACACGATAGCCATAAAGGTAATCGATCCTTTGATTGCGCAAGAATTGTCATCGGATATCGGCATAGTTTGACTTGGTTTTAATGTGTGAAACAATAGAGGAATTGAAGGAGAAGTGGAAATGGAAGAAGGCATTTGAGACTAAGGGTCTGAAGGTAAACCTTGGGAATACAAGTGATGGTGAACGGGGTGGAGGGGAGGTGTTAGTGAGTAAGGTAGACCCATGCGCATATGTGGGAAGAGGGTAAAAGCAAATTCAGTGTGTTGTGAGAAATGTGGGAAATTGGTCATGGGAGATGCACAGAGATGAAGAGAGTGACACCAAAGTTTGGCAAGAGATTTTGTGTGTGGATGTTGCGAGAAAAGAGCTAGAGGGATGTAGAACAGGTGGAAAGGTTGTGCAATGAGGTGGTATCGGTCACGTACCTGGGGACAAGGTTATTGGGGTGGTGGATGCGAGGCGTCTGTGACAGCTAGAGAAGTATGAGTGAATGAAGTTCAGGGAATTTGGAGAGTTGTTACACGAGAAAAGATTTCCTCTGAAGATGGAAGGAATGGTATATAATGGTGTATAAAGCTGTATGGGAGTGAGACATGGTGTCTGAGCGAAAATGAGATGGGGATTTTGAGAAGGACAGAGAGAGCAATGATGCGAGCGATGTGTGGTGTGAAGTTGATGGATAGGAAGAAGACTGAGGACTTAATGCATGCAGATGTTGGGTTCGAAATCTTTGGATTTACTACTACATAGGTTAATAGTTACCTGAATTAAAAATTCTCTATCGGCAGGTTCCATTTTTAGGTCTAGCGTTCCAAGGTATACGGTATCTATTCCTATGGTACGATCTAGGTCCTCTCCCTGTATCAACAAAGATATATGTCGAATACTTGTATCACTTTATTCATGGCAATGCTGATTCAGAGATGGGACTGTTTGAGGTATATTATTATTAATATTATAATATTTATAAACATTTAAAAAAAGATTACACGATGCATACGGTGATAAATTACACTGTAAAACTGTGATTTTATTGGACCCAAAGGGGTAATCTGTAATTGCGAGAAGAAAACTACAGGAACTTTGATTATTCGGCCAATCCCCGTAAATTATCAGATTTATGGGCAATTGACCGTTATTTTACGGGATTTGCCAGAAAATTTTCTGCCGGGAAATGTCAGGGTTTTTTTTCAAATTACTGGCATTCCATGTTAAATGCATGCCCTTGAAGTAACCGTCAATCTGAGGATTCATAGGCTTTGCCCGCAAAATCACAGTTTCCCATAGTTTTCTTCTCTCAAATTACGAATAATTACCCATTACTTGTAAGGCCCATAAATTTACGGGTTTTTTTTACAGTGTATGAAAATCTACCGAATTAAAACAGTAACACGATCACACCATCAATCAAAATATTTGGCTCACTGTGGAATCTCACAACACGTTGCGAGCCTTAGGCTCACAAGCCATAAGGGTCATAACGTATTGCCGCAACGCGTTGTGATAAGGTCACAACGCGTTGCGGTGTTGGCCAATCAGAAAGGTGAATTTGTGTGATGTTTTTCAAAAAATAGACCCACACGACAAGTCGTACATACATCGAGAGTAATATCACTTACCCGGACAAAGATGCGTTTCATGGTCAGAAGCATGCTCTCGACGACCGCAGTGAAGAAGCTTGATAGGTCTTTAATCTCTCGATCTTCAAACCCTCGGAATAACGACAGAACTTCTAAGCCTTGACGCTCAACGAAAGCCGTCAGTTCACGAAAAGTTATCTATTGAAATTGATAAGAACATGTAATTTATTTGTTAATACGATAGTTCGATATTCCTTACCGACTCACATAGAATACCGATACCATTATTTTAAGTTGGAGTATACATTAACAAAATTTGTATTCTCATTTTTAAATAGATTTATAATCGACTCTATTCACGCTCCCCCATTTTTTAACTAAAAGCGAGGCTTGGGTGGCTGAGCGCAACACCCCTTCGTGTAGAGTCAATTGTGTCAAATTCAAAGCGCTCATGTTCCAGCGACTCGGCTTCGGAGCCAGCTTCGTTTTCGTCACAAATGGCCGCGGCGTATAGAATGTGACATTTGTTTATGTTTGTGGCGCCCCCTGTTGGTGTAAGAGAGAAACTGGCAGGCAGAAGCCCCTATACTTGCGGACAGGGAATTTCGTTTTTCTGCTCTTTGGTTTCAAATTAAATAATACCAACATTCATATTAAGCATGCTTGCTAATGCTACCAGTTGCATATTGTAACCGATTTAGATCAAGAAAGGTTCTGCAAGTAATGTATGACCAGATTAGGTGGTCTGTCATTGAACGACTAATATTTTGCCTGCTCGAAAACCATAGAGGGCGTCCTGAATGTCAATATGTGACCACATATTCACATCATCTATAGGTTCATAGGTAAGCAAAATAAATACCTCTCCACTTCCATCAGTGTCCAACGTCTTAAAAAGTTTATCGATAGTAAAGCCTTTACCGAAGAGCATTTCAGCATCGGTCTGTGTGAAGTCATCTCCACCCTAAATAGAAACAGTAGAAATATAACCGGAGTTAATGGTTGACGTGTGTGTGTGTTAAAACGAAAGCGTTTAAGTGGCAAAACAGGGGGTGTGGGCTAGCGCCCTCTGCTCGAAACCACCCCCGCCATCCCCCAGATGAACTGACCGTTTGTAAGTGTTTATGGAGAAGGACTCAAATTCGCCCCCTCAGAAAATGCCTTGGAACCCCTCCACCATGGCCCATTTGAAAAGGTCTGGTTACCCCACTCTGAACTGGAATTTCGCAGTTCCCGGCTTTTGCGTTCGACCAAAACTGTTCTCGGATTTCCCGTTCGCTTTTATGTTATATAATGTCCAAAAATCACCAAATTTGGGGAAAACGTGTTTGTCCAAAAGTGGGTAAAAGTTCCAAAGTTTGGATGTTTTCCCCAAAAATCACTCCCTCCCCGTTTACCCCCCCCCCCCCCCCCCCCCCCCCCCCCCCCGCCCCACGAAAAAGAAGCCTGCCGCCTCCATTGATTTCGGCGGCCCATATAATAGATCTTTCCCCTTCTTCCCATATTGTGCATTATTCCAGGGGTACTTCCGTGTTCTCGACGTCACTCCCGAAAGCTTGAAAATTCCGGCGAACGCAGATGATCGAGAGTGTCTCCGAACCAGGCCCGTAGCCAGGAATTTATTTGGGGGGCCCATTTGCCAGAAGTGGACCTTTTTTGTCGAGAAACATTTTTTTTCGGCTCGCTGCGCTCGTCGGTGCCCCTAATTTTTTTACCGTCGCATCCAAATTCTGAAGAGCGAGGGGGGGGGGGGGGCGGCGGAGCAATGAAACATCTTCGGCGTTAACAAAAACACTATAGCAGTAATAATGCGTGCTAACCACTGTATTGACCCGTAGTAGTAGGCTCACAACCTTGACAATGTCACGCGCCAAATTTAAACACACAAAAAGCGGACCTTCACTGATAAAGCGGACCTTTGTCATTTTTTGTCACCCTCGCCCCCCCCCCCCGGCTACGGCCCTGCTCCGAACATCAAAGAGCACGATGGAAGAAGGGTAAAAGTGAATTATTTACCCTTACATCAACAAAATACAGAAGCCTTGAACCACCCTGTTGTATCGTAGCAGTCAACCCCTCCTTGTTTGATATGTGCCACTAGATCCATATCCATTGTCAGACAACCTTTTGAGAAATGCACTCATTGCCTTGCTCATTGCATCACGCTTGTCCTGGGCTGCATTGCGTACCTGTCGTTCTTTCTGACGTTTCCTTTAGTAAAATATTTAACAAGAAAGACTTACAAGTCATCCTTCCTATTCGCTACTTTTAACTCTAACACTCACCCAACTGTTACGCAAACCCTAACCCCAAACGCAACCCCTAACCCCAATCGAACAAATAACATCGCGGAGCGGACCCCTGCCTTGGTTAGTGGGAAATCGCTCCTAGATCTGAGAAATACCGCTACCTCACTTTTTGCGGTGATTGTCGGATTTTCCTCTTGGGACGTTAGGGGGATAGACCAGATTTGGTGTCAATAGACATAAAAAATGTTAAAGTTGAATATTTTAAAAGCTTTCCAAAATTCATATGGCGGAACGTGTGACAAAAGGGCAAAGTTTTGTACAACAGCGGTAAAATCATGAAATTTGTTAATTGTTTTAAATTTAAACAAATTTATTCGGCTACTTACGATTTAAAAAGTATAGTTTGTCCTATACCTAACCTAAGATCAAGATCATCATGGGGAGAAATTTACAAAATAGTCCATCTTGTTGAAAATGGTTTTAATTATTCATTAGGTCACTAAATAAACATGTAGGGTCCTTGTCTTGGAATGAAACAATTCAAACGGGCTGGTAGAACGGAGAGGACGCCCAGCAGGGGTTCGAGTTTTGTCTTAGAGAAAAATGCATCAATTAAAAAAAGTAAACTGTGTTGTTACGCCCCTTTGATATGTTTCGAAGAGTACGGTCATTAAAATGCAAGAAACAACACAAAAAAAGTTCGAGAGTGTAGGTTCACTGAACCAATATACTTTAGCTTAGTAATTGATCAATTACTTGGATAGGCTCGTCTTAGGAACTTCCAAGTCAGGTGAATCCTTCACATACTCCTTCTTGCGATTGTTTAAGGCGATTTTAAACATCTCTTGTTCATCTTGAGAGTACTAAAGAAGAGAAAATATTAATCTTGTTTTAATTATTAATAGGTATATAGTGTTTTTATCGATTTCATAGAAATCCATTGCCTTTTGTCTCACGCAGATCATCTATATGATATGATATTTTAGCAATTATGACGGCAGAATTCATTTATTTTATGTTTCTTTAGCTTAGCTTAGCTTGCATAATGACCAGCACGTTGCCATAAACCAGCGTAGTACCGAATGTTACCATTATCCTATGAAAGGACAAAAGAACACGAAAATTCATCTATCATGAGGATAAAAACTTATAATATAAATGTGTACCAAAATGGTGAAATGTCATTATTTTGTAGTTTTCTTTAAACCTATGAAATATATCCAACTAAAGGCCATTGCTTCTGGATTCCTTTCATTTCCTTTCAAAATATATGTACTTTTATAATGGAAAAATAAATACTAACCAAGTTATGAAAAGAAGCCATTGTTATACAATCCAATTGCTTATTGAATTCTGTGCCTATGACTCTGATGTTCCTAAGGATTTTACTTACCAGGAGTATTCCTATGGTTTTGTCATTTCGTCCTCCAAATCTGTTATTGACGTCCCACACCTGTGCTAGATCCTCACATTGTGGAATTCTTTGAAGAAATGTCTCCTTTGGATCCAAGGATAGAAACCATCCTGATTAATGTAAATGGAGAAATCAAATATATACACATTTCCTTTAAGGCACTTTTTTACCAATGGTACAAAACGTCCGGAACGTTTCAACACATGCGGAAAAACATGGTAACAGTTGCATTGGAAATAAATGCGTCTTTAAGGTCCGTATGCACAAAAGAGTTAGACCAGGTCTAACTTTAGACCCGGTGTGAAAGCAGATATAGTCCGGCGGGAGCTATAGTCCAGGGCTCCATAGATGATAACGGAATAAAGCGTGAAAGTAATGTTGCGTGAAGAGTCAACTGAATCGATTGCCCTATTGTTCACCATTGTTCCCGGACTATGAGTACGCCGGACAATAATTACTTCTACACCGGTCTAACTTTAATTTTGTCCCACTGTGACCCGAAAAGACATGTTCCTTTACACTGACACAAGGTATTTTGTATTTGTTTTGAAATTTGCATTTAAATCTTTCAAAATTCCTAGTTACTTTACGACGAAAATGTGAATAACTATCGATTTGAGGCAAAACTAATTTTTACTTAAAGGCCAGGTCTAACTTTAAACCTGGTCTAACTTTTTGTGCATACGGACATAACAGTTTGACCTACGACCGAACACAGATGCAGCCACAAATGCTATTTGGCAAATATTTCTACTTATTGCCTAATTCTTTTAAATAGCGAAATTGAAGACATTGGCTGGTATTCTGAAAGGGAGACCAACTTTAGTCCTTGGTTTAAACCAGGGTTAGTCCTACATAAGTAGACCTTTTTTCCTTCCAACATACTCTAAAATGTGCTGTAACGGGTGAGAAAATTCCTCATGGATGGGCTGGAAAGGCCCCATCCTTGAGGAATTTTCTCACCCTTTACATTTAACTTTGACATCATTTTGAACAAAAAAGGTCCACTCCTGTAGGACTAAACCTGGTTTAAACCCAGGTCTAAAGTTAGTCTCCCTTTCGGAATACCAGCCATTGAAGACATATTCAAGCAAAAGATATCGTGGCCTTATCCTGCAACAATAGTCATTGGTATCTCGCAAATGATTCTACAGTGCTTTGCACTGAGTGATATAATCTCTTCCACTGTCTTAGCTTACCATCATAACAAGTGATGGGATAATTGCATAACAATCCGCCATCGACGTAGAGTTCCTCGCGTTCAGCCATTTTGTGCTTAACTGCTCCAAACATCCCTTAAAATATCGAACAGGTAATATAGGAAGGACAAAAAACATTAAATAATAATTTTAAGTTCAACAACGGCACATTATTGAAATATTGTACTCTGAATATTTCAAGATTCTCTGAAGTATACACAAAAGATTTCATCATAATTCCCAAATTAATTTATTGTATTAAAAAAAAATACATCGATCCTCGGACCGCTTGTGTCGCCTGCCGTCGCGGTTTGTGAATGATAGGCCTCACATGACCTTTGACCTTGATATGCGACCTTTGACCTCATAAACAAATGAGGGATTGCATGTAAACTCCATAAACCAAGTTTGGTTCCAATTGCACTTTTCAAATGAGACAAATTTTACATTTTCAGCCTATTGTACAACTTGACCTCACATGACCTTTGACCTTGGTATGTGACCTTTGACCTCATTAACAAATTTGGTTTAAATCCATCAAAGTATGTGGATTTTACAGGCAAATGTTAACCCTTTTTCACAACAGACAACAACAACAGACAACAGACTACAGTATGTGTCTTTCTGCCTTAAGGCAGGCGACACAAAAAGTACAAATCTCAAGGTTCGAGTACTTGTAACAACAAAATTAAAGAATTGAATCTTCTGCCTATTATCATATCGAGAATTTTTACACTATTTAGAAATTCCCATTTCTTCATTAGAATTTAATATGATACGATTAGTCATATTTATGCTCGAGAACGTTCCTGTTTACAATTGTCAATGACGTCTAATTATTACATAATACGAAATTAATTTTTATTTTGTCCCTGGTTATTAAAGTGTTATGCTTTATAAAATAAATCTCAAGTTCTGAAATAGCCAAAACAAAAAGAAGAAAGACTGAGCAATTGGTCAGTTTCATTATGAACAACTTATTTTCATCTTCACCAAGACAATATACCTGGTATAGCAATGGACATCCTGAGGGCTTTTCTGATAGGTAGATTGGGCGTTGTCTTCACATGGCAGTACGTACAATCCATCTGATGAAGATTGGTCACCGTGATACAAAGCTCTATACCGGATTTTCGATACAACTAAAATGTAAGGTAGAAATGTTTTAATTGTTTTATTTTACTTTCTTTCACATAGGATTCTATTGGAGACACTTTTCGTTTCAAATACTGTGTTTTGTTTTATGTGTTTCGTATCTTACCCTCTTTAAAATCTATTGTCCTACTTGAACTCCTGCTTACCATAGCAATCCGTGTCGATTTCGTTTTGGATGGATTACTGAAAAGATTTTCCGAATTCACTTAACAATTGACAAGACAATTGAAAAGAATTTGGTACCCAATTCCACCCAATTTCAGCCTAGACTAGGCCATCGTACGGTTGTGATTTAACCACCTTTCCGTGCTACAGAACTGGGGATAACTTACTTCCTTCACTATTTTTTTAAAATTACGTTAAAGAAGAAAAGGCTTATCCCATATGAAAAGAGTGCTCATTATTTAGAAAAATGAATAAAAATGTCACCTCAATTTATTTCCATAATGCCAGTGACCAATGGGTAGACGTAAACTCAAGCGAACAATGGAACAGTCTACCCAGTATGTAAAAGCACACTTCGGATCTTATTTTCTCATAAGGGTTTGCAGGTCCATTGTTACTGCCCACACAGTTGATAATATTTCAGGTGTTATCACCTCCCCGTATTGACTTCTATTATCTGTTCATGTCGTAAAGGGCCACATACGTCATCTCGTTCATAATTTCTAAAAATGGATGTCTCTGAATACAATTAACTTCCTTCTAAAATCAAGGTTAAATTGAATAACTTGCTGATTTAGGTTCAGCACAAATTAGGTCAGCCCCTTGCCAAGAAACTTTGCTTTCATGACCTTTGTCCCTTTATATTTCTTTTCGAAAACAGTTATTAAATATAGGGTCAAAATTAATTGAACACACAGTATAATTTTAAGATTTCTTATATCTGAACGAGGAAAGTAAAATAGCCAACGCTAATGCGGTCATAACTTTCGAAATCTGTTCAACCCCGTGCACAATAACAATGGACCAGATGGAAAAGAATGTGAAGTGTTTTCCGGGCCGATTATTTTTTTATTAAAAAAATTTTAAAATATTACAATTTTGTTTTTATGGTATCATTTTTTATTATTGATATATTTTTATATATTGCATATAAAGGGTCCAGGTACTCGTTGTGGTGAAATGTGATAAGAAGAGTGGTTTGTTTAGAAAAATGAGGATTTTTCGACTAAAATTCTAGACCTTTTATATATTGTATAAACAAAATCGTCAACCTAAATGGTTGAGATTGATAGTATTAAATCATGATAAAAAGATTTTGCTAAGAAGTAATAACTCTTCATTTTTCCTTAAAATATTTTAGCCCCAATACATGATTTTTTACCCCAAAACATCCCGTCATCATTTTTTTACCACAAACACCATTTCTGAAAATTATTTATAATAATCTTTCAAATAGAATTTAAATTTTGTTCTTCCAAGATGAGGGGTCCAAACCGCTGGACTAAATGTCTTTCTCCCCGCTTTTTTCCATTCCCTCTCTATCTTCTTCTTATACACACTGCTTTCCAGTTTTTTTCCTATTCTCTTTTTCAGTAAATACATGCATTCAAAAATACTAAGAGCATTGCCCTTTGCTCTGCGATTGGTCAACAACTCTAGTGTGGACAATGAATTTCATATTGGACGCAGACATTCACTATGAGCTAGTAAAATCTCAATTCCCTTGGCACAGTTCAGTAGCTTTCATTCACCAATGTATTTAGAAAATACACCACCTGGTTTGGGGGTATGATATATGATACCCAGATCACACAAGGTCAGTTCATGTCAATGTATATACATGTACAACACACTGAACTGTGTCCTTGGTGGATGAGCATATTGTAACTCATAGCGATTGTCCTCACATACCCTCACCTCTTCAAAGGTTATGTCACTATTTCCATTACCATTGGGTGCATCCATCAGCGTCTTACCAATCCACTCAGTGAACTTCTTTCCCTTGTGCCATCCGAAGTGTGTTTTGAGATTGGGCAGAAGATGTGTAACTCCAGAGTCTGAAAGGGAAGGATTAGAATTATGCATTAAAATAAAACACAAATGATGTTCATATTTTCAAGTTTGGAGAGGTTGAATTTAAAAAACAACAACAATGGACTGTTATTTTGAAATGCATACTGAGGATATCAGCATTGCCCTAATTTGAATAGCATTGATCAAACCCCTCTATTATTTGTCCGGAGCTATAATAATTACTTTTTGACTGCCCTTTTTCTCCAGCACCTTTTCTTATTCCCCTACTCGTTACGTACAAGAGTCCTATCCTGCAAGTGGTTGTGTTGAAATTCGAGTGTTAATAAAGACAAAACAGTACATTTTATCCCGATTCTAGAATTTCTATGGATGCTTATAAAAATGCTGACTATTCTTTTCTAACAATAGTTTAGTGGAATTGAAAACACTTATCATTGACATATAAGTTAAAATTAATCACTACATTTTTACCCCCACGCGTTATCGCTGCTTATCCCTTTAAACAATCTTGATCCCTTGCAGTTCTGTGCCAGGCTGTATATAGATGAGTTGACATGTGACGTCAACGCCGGGCAACGAACAAAGCATTGCCCGGCAGTATGCGTGAGCACCTGCAGGGCTGTGCTTTTAAAATTCGCGCTCAATCAGGCGTGATAAGTCTATTGAATGCTGTAACTCTATGGGGATATTCTTCGCACCTCTAACATGTCAGTAGATCAGGTCCTAACTTGGTGTTTGTAAACATTGATGTCACCTCATCTATACCTCGTTAGTGTTATAACTACGGGCCTTCCCTGAAGATGTGCGATGTCTAATAGTTTGAATCAACTGTGTGCTGTTGTTGGAAGCTAATATTCTGTGCTGAACGACGACTGGTTATGATTAGAAACAAACTGTGTTTCAAAATTAACTATTATGCAATTTTTCATAAAGAGATATTTGGATTTTGACCCCTGATACCTATAATGAAGTTTAGGGTACCTCTTACCTGGAAAAAGGAAGTGTACCTTAATTTCGGTCTTTTAAACGGAAATTCAAATGGCTACTAGTCTCCACCAATGATGAAATGCGCGCGAAGCGCTGGAATTTTGACTTTTACCGCTCGGAGGATGCGCAGAATCAAATGCGCTTGGAGCACGTGGCCCCTCTTGCACCCCATACCTACGCCATTTTATAGTTAAGTTACATTTCTGTTTTCATCAACATCTGTTTGTTCACCGAAAATTGGCCCATGCACAACACAGGAAGTAACATCGTATAGCATTATCGCTCAATTGCGTCCATGGAATGATATATGTTTTTATTTGTCTCTAAGCCTGAGTACGAATACGACAAAAATTTTAAGCGACAGGGGAGAACATGAAATTTTCATTAAGGAGAGGCGGAGATGAATTTTTAAATGGAGAAATCTCATAAAATCAGGGGGTATGCGATTTTTTTAACGGAAGCGAAGGAGGAACGCACAAATTTTTAGGGGGGAAAATTAGACTAAAGACCGCTCTCTTACATTAACCATAATGTAGAGACCAACTTCAAATCAATTTTCACCTCTTTTTGTTAATTGAATAGTAGCGCTATTACCCCGGGTTCATACATGCCCGTGCCAAGGGACGAATTCAATACTCAGCTGGCGGGCGTTTTTCGGTTCTGCCCGGGTTCTTGAGAGCGCGGTTCAATAATTCATTGAGTTTGCTGAATTACTTAATCGGATTAAAGGATTCAGAAGATTGAGCGGATTAAATGAACCGCCTGGAACTGGGCAGAACCAGAAAATGCCCGCCGTTTGAGTATTGATTTGGTCCCTAACCAACCTTGTAGTTTGGATTTCAGATCTTCCGTACTAAACTTCTCCATTTCGTGTGAGTTATAACCAAACGCTGCCCACGTGGCCGTCAGAGCGCCAACGCTTGCTCCAGCGAAACGCTTGATCTTCTGAAATATCCCAACCTCTTCAAGAACCTGAAAATTCAGTATTTAATTAAGGTATTCATTAATAAAACGAACTATTCTAGGCCTCATCATCAGTGTTCCCCAGACTGAGTTCATAACCATTAATTGCAATTCTCAGTCACTATTGGAAGTGACAATACAACATCTATGATAGCCTGAAGTGTAGTACCCAGGCGGAAGGCTCTCGATTGGATCGCCTTTTGGAAACTGGAAAAGATATGGAGAAGTACATTGGTCCCCATCACTATCAAAATTAGATTTTCCAACGCCATCTGTGTGACAGTGCTCCTATATGGATACGAATCCTGATTTATATCTAGTAACATGACGAAAGTTACCAAGCTTTCTAAGACATATTCATAACCCCTTTAGAATTTTACCGAAGAAGGTGGCCATCTATAGGTCTATGGGCAGTTCCGTGATTATATCTATATTTGTCAACCATTAAAAATCATCCTAACTTGGTTTATGTTTCATAATCCTATGTAGTTTTATGACCAAATATTAAATTTTAATATGATTAAAATTGAAGCATAGACCTCAATTCACTGGTTATAGTTGTATATGGTTATATCTGTTTTTATGGAGGTTGTAAATACTGTAGGTAAAATATACTTATTGGTACGATCTATAAAGTCACTATATTATCAACTGTAGGGAGTTCCTGACCATATTAGATCAGTGTCTGGGTGAACTGGCTGTTCAGCTGTCAAGCTCCCCGTGTTATCCAAAATATATCCTGGCACTATGTACTACACAGATCTAGCATTACTGCAGATCAAAACTATCTATAACTTCTAGCATAACTGGCTACTGCTGGCAAGAGTCTCTCCAGTGGGGGGGATAAATCTCTCCTTAATATACATAATATTTCACAGCTAGTATTGCCTAATACCTAAAAATAGATTTACTACATCATCATAACCATAGTCCTAACCCTGGAACACTGGAACACACACCAAATGACATCATCTGCATTGCATCATCCTACATTATGATATCATGGGAAACTACCTATTTTTGCAATCGGTTTTGGATCTCAAAGCATAAACACTTGACTCATTTTGGGGAATTCTGTTCATCTCTTGCACAATCTCTTATACATAAATCTGTGTCTTGATCTCATATAGCACTAGGGAATTTTCATTTTCTCTTCCCTAATAAACAAAGTACTTTTCCCGCGAGAATCTTTTCTCAAGTAAATTGAAAAAAAAATCATATGTTTTTTTTTCACAAAATGAGATCTAAAATCACAATCACTTCTGTAAGCGTTTTCTTCAAAACCTACAGCTTTCTATGGAATGATCATAAGAAGTAGGCCAACCTTTTCACCACCACAAGCACCTAAATGTATTAATTATTCTGACCTTTTTCAAAAACATCAACGTAACCCTACGAACATATGGCGTACCATAAATGGTATTCTTGGTAAATCTACGAAATCATCATTCCCAAATCATCTCCACCTCGATGGTGTTGTTCTTACTGACCTCACGACATTGCTAGTCTTTCAACGATACTTTACAACTTTGGCTTATTGGTTTGCAAAGCCTATAACCCCTTACACATGTTTGTTTGACACCATTTCTAACGATCTAGCCATCATTTCCTGAGTCTAAAAACAAGGGGACGACTACTCCCATCTTCTATTACATTATCTAATTTCCCCCCCGGTGTCCATACAACGCACTCAATATTGCCATCAACATTTGTAGTAGACCCTGAAAACTCATGGCAATTCATTTAAGACTATTTTTGCAGCCATTTTTTTACGTTCCTCTACTTGTATTCCTTCTGAGTGCAATCGCAAGTATCATTAGATAGGCTCATTTAACCCGTCATTTTTAGGGAACATGAAATCAAATCACACGTTTTCGCACTAATTTGATTTTGGGAAACAGAATCTTTTTGAAAATTTACGTGATGTATAGCATAACTCCTGGTACAATTTTAAATCAATTTTTGATATACTTGTTTTTCTGCTTGTTGCCATACTTTTTGGCCAGTGTGTTTGTAATTATGTGAAAACTCCGTTCTTTTCCTCCTTTCTAAATGAAGACTACGTAACACCCTTATTCATCGATACTTAAGTTACTGCAATATTGTCTGGGGCAGAGCCTCTTCTATTCCTTATTACCTTCAAAATCGTACACTAAGCTAGGCGTGCCCAGAATTTTATTGCGGGGGGCCGGACTAAAGATGTTCGAACCACTAGAGCGAAGCGAGCGGAGTGAGCGAAGCGACTAACGTGCGGGGTCCATGGGCCCACCTTAGGGCCCCTGGTGGGGTTCCCGGGCAACGCCCCGGCGGGGTCCGGGGGCCAAGCTCCTTAGCTCCTGGGAAGACCTGAAAACGCCTTTCCTTGCGTACTTCTTCCGACACTTTTTCTCTTTTCTTCCTTCTCTTTTCCTCTTTTTTCGTTTCTCCCTTCCTCTTTTTCTTGAGAACTTTGGGGTCTTTAGGCCCCCAAAGCCCCCCCCCCCCCCGGGTACTCCAGTGCTAAGGTTATGATACCATTTTTTCCCAGAGTTCCTTCTCATTCAGGTCCTCTATCTGAACGCTGTAAACCCAGCTTGGTCATATTACTGAGCTTCAGACCGCTTTTTATGTACACACTCACAATCGCCTCTCTCATCTTGTTTGCTGACCACAGTGCCATTATCCTACTACTATACCCAGGTTTCATACCATACATCCTTACAATTTCTCCTTACCTCTTGCCCGTACAAAGTTAAGCTTTAAATGTGATAACATTTCACGAAATGTCAACAAATGGAATTCTTGTTCTATTCAAACGCCATCTCTATCTTTGGATTCAACGCCAATTGAAGAGCATGTGTGCGGAGATATGTCCCCCGGTCTCACAGTCCTATAACAATGGCGAACAATAGGGCAATCGATTTCAGTGACTTTTCCGCAACATTAGTTTCAAAACTTATTCCGTTGTCGTCACGGAGCCCGGACTATGATTCTGATGGGCTATATTACTTCCAACGCGCTTACCAATAACTCTTTCTTTTGTGTACTAGTCATTTGTTTTGTTTAGTCTTTGTTTGTCTTAGTCTCTGTTTTGTTTTGTTCTGGTTTGTCTTAGGCTTGGTTTGGTTATCCCGGGGGATGTCCCTTCTTGGCTCTTCGTCTTGTTTTGTCCTTTGGCATCTCATCCTCACGAGCTCGGGCTTCCTCCCTTTGAGGCGCCCCGATAGTATCCTTCCGATTTAACAATGTTAACAAATTCATGGCAATTTTTAATGCTATCAGCATTCTTCTCGTTAGTTGTATGCATTGTTACCTAGTACTAAGGTACTGCTGTGTAAGAGTTTGGGTCACATAACCTATATAGCGAGTTCGATAATCAGGCCACTTTTGTTGTTCATATCCGATGACCTCCGTGACCCATCTCAACACAATTTAAAATTAAAGGATTCGGGAGGGACATGGGGTCAATCGGAATGAACATTGTCGTTGCTTATGTAGACAGCAGTGGCTGATTATCGAACTCGCTTATGATTATGTATCTGTGTGGCTTCAGGCTTCATGTGACATTATGAAATAAATGTTTCTTGAAATTGAATTGACTGACTTGAAATACATGGGAAACTCGCGTTTATGGACCGAATTTTACTTCACTGCAAACGTCAAAATATCTCAGGTACCCAAATGCTGATTTAAAACACAATACTCATAGACAGCTCATGATGTCATCAATTTCGATCAAGGGAATACGAGAACTTATCTTGCCTAATAATATTTTTTGGCAAAGAAAATAGTGTACTTTGAGTGGAATTTGCACGGGAATTCTAGTTTTGCCTCACGCATTATGCATCTTGCAAGGGCTCTGGGGCCGTTCCCGGTTAACTTCTTTATAATGGGCACGAACACGCTTATTTTCGCTGATTACCAATAATTAAACGAGGCAATTTGGCGGACGCTTGTTTCGGAGCATACCACAGTCAAAAGTTCCAGATTAATAAAAAAATATTAGAACTTTGCAGTACTACTGTGTTGAAAACGTCACATCCGTCATAGCAACTATGAACATACTATTGCCCACGCTTTTTTGGAAGCCATATTGAAAATCTGCAAAAAACATCGTATAGTGCCTTTACTTTCCTAGAGTCATTGACATCATGGTATTTGAACGCAGCTTGAAAACGCGGGCGTTGATTCAAAGCGCTGGCGTACCCACGCACGCGTACAAAGGTGCGAAAATGCACACGCAAAACATTTGTCTGATCGCGTTGACGTCACTGAATCGAGGAAGATAAATGGAGTATAGCTGATCTTTGCGACGGTAAACTTTCTGAACAAACCACATGCCTGACGATGTTCTTGGACGTCTAAGGATCATTTTATAACGAGGGGAGGGGTCGCCTGGCGAAATCAACGAGAAAGTGCATTTTTTTTTTCAAGTAAGGTTTACGTATAATGGACTTGGGCGGTATATTTAAGCCTCAGCCAGTGAGCTCGTTGAATTTATTTTATTCATCTCCCTCTATGTAGGGGACTGACTGAATTTAAAGTTTAAAAAAGTTGTCCTGGCAATTATATCAATCTTCACAGCTCAAAGCTATAAGTGCTGGCAAAAACAAAAGTTCATGAGTAATTAATGGGTCTTAAATGCGATTGTTGTAAGTAAAGTATCAACTAAAAGCTGTAAATGAAAACTTCGCACTAGCTTGCCTTAATTGACCATTATTAACATTTTTTTAAAGTCACCCAATTCACAAACATAGCTTTTTTTCATCCGGCCTTCCTGTCGATAATTTATACGCTTAATTTCAGAGACAATTCTACTCTGGAAACAGGGTCCACTTTGACAGCAAAATGGATGCTCCCCCTCCTCCTCGTGAACAAACCATGGTCACTTAAGCACATACTGTTTAGTTCTCGAGGAGGCGGTTGCTATGATATTGAAACAATATTACAACGATCTCTTGTATTTATGCACAATTAAATGTTGATATTTTGTTGTTGTTGTTGTTTTTTATAAAAGCAGTTATTTACTTTGGTACAAATTATTTTAATTAATAATAGGACTCCCAACTCACATCACATTTTACATACCTGGTTCTATTTGAAGATTATTGTCTTTTTTTGGACCACTTTGGACTGATTCCTATTCAAATCTACAAAGTCCCTACACCTGATACAAAGTTAAAGGTTGGTTTCAGTACAGAATAATTCCATAATTATTTCAACGAACTGTTAGTCCATAATGAATATCAACCACATTAACCTTGTACTTTTTATGGTGGGTATTGACTCCCTCTTTAGCATCTGTTTTTTTGTTTAGACAAAATACATGCACTATGTTATTTATAAATCTCAGCAGTCATTCAATGAAACCTGTGGTCATTCAGATACACACCTGGACAATGACATAGTATTGCAAGGATACACATAATTAAATATGGATAAACCAAATAGTTCTATATAGATAGAGAGGCAAAACGTTTACGTAATCTTAGAAATTCCATCGTCTCGCATGTTTTGCCGACCACAAAGAAAACATCTAGTACCAAAATAGAAAGCAATGGCTGCCTCCGCTTCTCCCACAGTACTTTGGGTGCCCGCTTTGCATATACACTAATCGGTTAGTGATACAAATTGTTATGTGTAGAGTGCCAGGTTAATAATAATGCACCTTGATCATTGTGCTCAGATACTCTTTTTCTCAGTAATGCAATGCCGCGCTTAGGTGAAAAGATGCATTCATTGAGGCGGTTTCTTTAAATCAAGACGACTGACGTGCCTTTCATTCGTTGTGTGGCCATGGGTAGGACAAAATTTAACCACCCAATAGCACCAACATCCAACAACTGATATTTGGCGGATTGTTTTATCGAATTGACGTTATGTGTGTATACAACACCCAAACTAACATTATTCCTTGGCAATATCAAATGTCACGCCAGCACGGACGACTGGTTTTGAATGGGCTTCACCCCCTTGGAATAAACTACAAGCTTTATTTTTCAGAAAATAGTATTGGTATATCACAGTGGTTGTGATGCAGTTATTGCTATTCGAGCCAGATGACTCCTGATATGGGTACACCTAAGAACTAGCCTCGCAATGTGTGGTGTTTTTGCTATGTGCGTAAAACTTTGTATTGGTTTTAAAAGACTGGGCAGAATCTGATGGTCTTTCTGGTAAAGAACTTACGCGTATGCTCCGATGTGAGCATCCCTTTACGTCGCCACCTTCAAAGACGAGATTTTCAAAATGATAGGCTACCTTGCAACTCTTTCAACCCTGGCGTCAAAATTGGTACGTCATTGTCTGTTGCACGTATTCACTGAATCGCAACTCTATCCTTCTGTGTTGTGGAAGACTCAAATACCTCAAGAACGGAGGTAGTCTAATGCAAATTATTGGACAAGCCTGTGCCATGACCATTTACTTTCATCACTTATTTACGAAGAGTTAGAATTAATGAAGCTACGTGTATATATTTTGACAAGCAGCGTGCAGGATTTTCACCCGGAATTCCATATTGATCATTTGACCTTGAAACGAATAGTACATTATGAATCCGAACATTAAGGGTTACTGATTTGAACAATATATTACTGGAACCGACCCGGTAGTCCAAATCACCATGACATTGCAATCAATGGCAGGTAATATGACCTTAGGTGATATCAAACATTATTAAAGACTGCACCAATTTTTTATTGACATAGTTGATAACTTTTGGTGTTTTAATTATAAAGAGAACACCCTAAAACATATACAAGTCACTTACCTAGGGGAACCGATGAAAAGTTCACTCTTAATAACAAGGGGACCGATGGTATACTATAGATCTGTATTGTATTGAAGGACACTTGAGGTATACCGAAGAAATCTGTAAGTATCAGCAATAAGGTGCCTTGAGGTCTGAAGGAGTCTGAAAGTATTAATATTAAAGGTGGCTTGAGATACCGATGGAATATATTTTTAAATATATACAAAGTATTCTGTAGTTTTAATGTATCTGTATATATATACAGATACTTAAAAGTATCTGTATTGAAGGTGGCTTGAGGTACTGAAGAAATCTATAAGTAACAGCATTAAAGGTGCCTTGAGGTCTGAAGGAGTCTGAAAGTATTAATATTAAAGGTGGCTTGAGATACCGATGGAATATATAAGTATCTTTATTGAAGGTGGCTTGAGGTACTGAAGAAATCTATAAGTAACAGCATTAAAAGTGGCTTGAGGTACTGAAGAAATATGCAAGTATCACTATTAAAGGTGGCTTGAGGTACTGAAGAAATATGTAAGTATCAGCATTAAAGGTGGCTTGATTTACCGAAGAAATATGTAAGTAGGGATTAGCAGCGATTTGCTAATCCGAAACATCGAAAAAAATCATCAAAAATTCATATTTTTATATTTTTGTTACTGGCATGGATATGCGAACATAACCTGCAAGTGGCTGGCTTGAAATCCGTGCATTAAAGATAAGGCAGTACTTTTTTATCTGATTCTGTATACGTGTGTATCAAAATTCCGACTTGAGATCAAAAAAGCCTTTCCCGGTGAATATCGCAGATTTTCAGCGTGATATTGTGCACCATGATCAAAAATCAAATAGTTTGTCACAAAAACAAACATTATTGATTTTTGTTTATTCTGTACTGAGCCGCCGTTGCTGTATGTCTATTTACAGGAGACAGTATGACAAATTTCCTCAAATACTTAATTAATTTTTTTCACTATTTGGTGATTGTACACACTTGTCCCTGATTAAAACATGCATTCCACATTTTTTCGATTCTCTCACATTATCGCTGCTAATCCCTTTAAAGGTCGCTTGAGGTATTGATACTTAAAAAATTCTTGACATTAATTTAGATTCAGGTTAATATGTTTTGTGTATTCCTTGAGTCATTTTTACTTCACAAAAGTGTACATTTAGAGGTCCTACATTGAAGATGTAACACAAAATATTCCCATGTATCGTAGGATGCAGTTCCCCCTTAAATTGTGGTTTTGACAAAGTTAGCATTTTGTGTAGGACTGTACAAATAGCCCATTGTATATTTGTATAAGGGCAAGAACGAAGTTGTGTGAACAATTACGTAATGCTTTGTTACAGATTTTTTCAAAAGAAAATTATACGATACGACCAAAACAGTAGCATAACGAGACACATTTCCATGATTTCCACGAGGGTGATACGATACGCCCCCTCCGCACACGAAAGAGAAAGAATGCGCCCGTATAAAACAACGTGACGCTCGTAAATTTGGTGTTTAATCACCAAAACTACAATAAGCAATTAGGCAATTTTATTAAAAATAGCATAAGCCCCCGAAGCACTAGTTGCATTTTATACAGCATTTCTTCGGGGGGGGGGGGCAATAAGCTAGTGGAGCCCCCGCGGAAGGGAAGGGGTTTTGGAAAACTCCGCTGAAACCCAACTCCCATAGAAAAGCACGTATTTCCGGTTTCGGGCGATGTTGAAATATGGAACGAAACTCGCTGAACCAATACGCGGTGAAATTTCGGTCGGTAAAATGGCTGTCGGAGAAAGTGTCCCAACCCTAATTAACTTTTACCATGGGGATGAATATTGATTGATGTCAAACACACACTTCGTTCCAAATCTTGGTTTCACTTTACAACACACATATTCTTCATTATATTTCATATTGTAACATAGCCTGGACTATTACATTCTAAACATCAAACTTCATGCCCAATTGAACATTGACCAGTACTTCTAGAAGCACTTGAAGCTAGACAAACTCTTTAAATTAACAAAAAGCAATCCGCATATGTACAAACTCACCTTATCTCTTACTCCAAACCACTTTTTCAAAAACATTTTTGACATAAACCAACTTCAAACTGCTCTTTTCATGTATCGCTACCCCAACAAGGATCTTCCAAATTCATTTAAAGCAATATTAGCATATTTTTTTGAAGAGCGCCCTCAATTTTTCAAAAATGTTGAGATTCTTACACGGTTGCATTGGTAACGGGCTAGTAAACTATACCTGTGAATGGTTAAGCTCGAAAATGTCTATGTGTCAGAAACGAAGGAATTTTGTAATTAGAATAATTAATATCGGGATCCCGATAATAATTCAACGGCTGCTGGAATCGGCCTTCCAATGTGAAATAGCCGGGAAATAGCGCCATGTACATATCTACGCTCATCCATTAGTTGTTTTATTGGTTCAGGCAAGTCTAGTTAGAGGTTATATTTTCTTGAGGTGGCACTATTTCATCATGGACGGACAAAACGGGAGCATTTCCAGCTCCGCCGTTAAGTCCAATCTGGGATCCCAATTTTAATTACAAAATCGCTTATTTTATGATAAATACGCAATTCTTAGCATTCTCGTTTGCAGGTATAGTTTCGTAGACAATTACCAAAATAACTCTGCAAAAATATCAAATTTTGAAAATTGGGGGCGCTATTCAAAAAATGTGCTAATATTGCTTTAATGGTTTCTCTATACCAAAAATAGTGAAATTCGTAATTATAATAAAAGAAATGTTCATCATTACCAGACTCCTAAGTGTCGTTCCTCATTAATGATTAGAAACTCAATAAAATTGATAAGTCCTGCCTCCTGGAATAAACTTGATAAGGCACTCGCATCAAGTAAAACACCCAGTTGCTTCAAACTCAAATATAAAAAATACTTCATTTGTGATAACAATGGTTAAATGCACACGCCTATGATTATTTCTGATCTTGCTTGTATACTTTCCATGGCATTCACTTGTTGTTGTTGTACGGTTCCGTCATGACTGACATGTCGCGACCTTCGTGATGACATGCCATCTCTGAATGTCTGCTGCCAAAGCATACACTGATGGAAGAGATTGTCCAACAAGAGTTTTAATCCTGTCGATCCACCGTGTCTGTGGCCTCCCACGTTTCCTCCTTCCTTCAATCTTTCCTTGAAGGATGACTTTTTCAAGGCAGTTACCCTCCCGTCTTGCAATATGGCCAAAGTAACTAAGTGTTTGACGGTTGACATGATCAAGCAGACGGTCTTTTCCTCCAATTTCCTGCAGCACACTGTTGTTGGTTCATTTCACAGTCCAGGATATTCTGAGCATTCTGCGCCAGCACCAGAGCTCAAATGCATGAATCCTTTTACAATCTGCTTTTATGAGTGTCCAGGATTCACAGCCGTAGGTTGCAACTAGGAAGATGAGTGCACGAACCAGCGAGTTTTTGTTGCCTTCGTGATTCCTCTATCAGCCCATAGTTTTGTGAGCTTAGCCATTGAAGATCTAGCCATTGCTAAGCGCTTTCTGATTTCAATTCCACAGCCGCCATCCTGGGAGATTAGGGCACCAAGGAAGTTGAATTGAGTAACCCTTTCCACTTCCTTTCCATCCACTAAGAGAGGATCTGTAGGCAGGTCTTCACCAATGATCATGATCTTGGTTTTGGCAACATTTAGTAGTAATCATTTGCTTTCACTCTCACCGTTTACTCAATCAAGGAGTAACTCATTTCATTCATGGATTTACAGAAGTGGTGGTGTCCATCTGCGTACGTAGATTGCTGAGGTCCTCCATCCTCCAATAGAATTCCGCCATTTCAGTCATCAAGGACAACTCTCACGATTATTAGCTTACCCTTAGTCATCCTTGTCCCCGTAACGGTTCTTTTGTCTTGTCCACTGATCTCGATACAATGGATTGGAAACCTGGGCTTCGTAATTAAGCACTGATGCCCATATTGGTCATCCAAAGAAGAGCCCAAGCAGGTGGTTCAGATCCGTCATTTATACAAAATTTTGTTTCTCTTATTGAATGTGGATAATCGACAAAACAGACTACAGAAGTCAAGCCAATTCAGTGAGCTCATGTATTTGCGCGCATAGGATGGGTCTCTAAACCGTGCACCAGGGATACAACGTCTGTTAAACAGGTGTGTCTCTGTAATTGGTATTGTGTTCGGTAGACCAAGATGTCCCCCCGTTGCTCCATTCATCTTAGAATACAATTAACTGTTTGGTAGCCAATCCATTGTATAAGATCAGTGGTCCCTTGTCCTTGTCGAGTCTTTCGCTATCTTATAATTATCCTCCCATTTGAATTTTTTTTTTACTTTTCCGTCTTCCTAACTTATTATGGCCTGTAATTTAATGTTTGTCCACATTACTCAACTCATTTTTTTATAATCTATATTGGTAGGGTGGAATCAAAGATTAAAGCTCCTCAGTGTTTTTATTTTGATCTCTCCCCATTCAGATAATCACCATCTCTAACTACGGTTATATTATACGGTTTAGAATCCTATTATAATACTATATTACTGCATTCATTTATTATCATATGTAAAACTAAACAACCTTAGACCCCTTAAAGCCCGTATAGAAGCGGATATTTAAAAAAACCCGTGCTGTGATAACACGGTAGACTTGAGGGGTTCCGGAGAATAAGGGCCCGGTGTAAAGAACTGCGTGTCCCCGTGACCTTTTAGCCGAGGCCATTTGGGGACAGTGCTGAAAACAATGATCATCAACACTCAATGGAGAATCACATAGACAGATGGTGGTAGGACACTCTGTCACACGGACGCTGTGGGGATGTAATATATGACACAGGGAATAAGGGGGAAACAATACACAGCAGGCAATGCATATGGGTCTTTTTGGACAGTGCATTGCTTGCAAGGGAATTATTATACTTACAGAAGGTTCCAAACGAAACGGCGAGTAAACTACGCAGCTAAGTCTTACCTACCGGGGTTGTGTTTCGTTAGGGATACCACGTCTGGCTTTTGGTCTTTTGGTATTCTCCTCATGTTAGGACAATCTTTTGTATAACTATAGTATACAAATATTGACTGCATGAGGGGCATGGTTGTGAAAACTATAGGCCCAAGGGGATGTCGAAACCAATACGATGCCCCGAGGAGTAAGCCGAGGGCCAATAGTTGGTGCGAGATCACCGAGGCCTTAGTTTCAACAATGTCCGAATAAAAGCAGGAAATATTTGTTTTATATACCGAATATATAGATTCTTGTCAGCTGATTGGTTAAAGAACATTCTATGCCAAGATTCTTTAACATAGGCTAAATGTGTAGGCCATGTTTAAGTAAACAAACAATTTTGTGTAATCTACCGATAGTTCTCCAGGACCAACTTCTAAGTGGTCCAATTAAACAACAATCAAAATTATTAAACAGCAAAACGCGAACAGAGTAACAAGTTCAATTCCAAAAAGTTCCACTCTTCAATTCCATGTCAAAAACATTTTAAAAAGTCCGATCAGGTCTCGTAAGTTCTTTCTGCCACGATTGCAAAAGTAACAGCGTTTCCCAGGAACACCTGTCTGTAGACCTTGTGGATCAATCAAATCCAGTGACTCTTGAATTAAGGCCATGTTTTCTGGCGATATGGGAATTTTGTGCTTTACAACACCCTTACAATGCTAAGCAGTACCTTGCTGTTTCAGGGTTGCTGAGGAAACATTTGAAACTCGTGAAGAATTAGCAAAATCTCACGACCTCTGATTATCAACTTCCTTGTGTTGAGGAAGTGACGTTGCAGTCCAAAACGGTTCGCCATCATCGACGTTTTGGCTATACAAAGGGCCATTTTTCTGTCTCGGCAAGATGCGTAGCAAGTCATTGAACTCCGAATCGGCAACCTTTCCACGGCTAGCAGATGGTCGTCATCCGATGTCAAATAATCCGCGAATATCTTCACGGCGTATTTTACTGCCGTTTGGATTCAGCACTATAGCTGCGGTCTATGATTTCATAAGACCTAAGCTCAAAGCGTGGTTGTGATTCAGCATTCGTTGCCCTTGTTCGGTTGTTGTTTGTACGGGCTTCTGGACCAGCACTGTGTAGTAAATGTGAAACAAAAATTCCCTAAAAAGCGATCGTCTGACTTCACACACAGAAATGGGAACCCGGTGTGAGTTAGAGTGCGGTTGTATTCCTCATCTTCCACCAGCTTCAATGTACACTCATAATTACGGATGGATAATCCGTATGGCAGTTGCTATGCTAGGAAGAGGTGTCCCGGGCACAGTTTATGAACTATGCCCAATCTGCCCAGGGCATAGTTATTTTTGGTTCAATTTTTGAGACTAGTTGAATTCATGCTCCACTTTTAACCAATCAGATGACAGGAATCTGTATATGAGGTATATAATATACAAATATTGACTGCTCATGATAGGAAATAGTGCAAAATAACTACCCGAGGTGAATGGAGACCGTGGGCCTACTATTTTCCCCTCGACCTTCGGTCTCGGGAAAATAGTAGGCCCACGGTCTTCAGTCACCGAGGGGAGGTATTTTGCACCATTTCACGAATATAGGGCAGTCAATATTTGTTTTATATAACATATAAAAATATTTCTCGTCGAGAACAACTGCCATCGCAACTCCAGGCTAGTCAAGCCTTAGTCCAGACATGTTCAATCCAATCGCGGCTCTCTCCCACGAATTTTTTGAACTGCTCTAGACATAGGATTTGTTTTACGGTATGCACTATCTACAGCATCGAGATTTTTCCATTTTGAGTCAAAATTCAGCGGAAATTGCCCAGCGGTGAAATGTAAACACGCAAATATCGAGCAGAAGGTATGATCGATGCAGTGTCAGAGGTCGGGTCGCTGATCGGGTCAGATCAATCACTGTGCGGCACGGGCGATGCAAAATACCAATGCATGGAAAAAGTTCCCATAAGAATGAACTATTTCCCCGTGATGGGGGAAATAGTAGGTTTTTATGGGAACTTTTCCTTCCTGTAAAATTTTGGGGAACTAGTCTGAAATATTTTATGTCACGTGATAGAGTATCCACCAATCAAATGACAGAAATACTTTTAGGTGTTATATAAAAATGTATATCCATACTGTAATATGTGTCTTGACGTGGAAATAAACATTGGCCAATCGGGCAAAATGGTGTCTGACATACCTCGCTTCAAGTCTGTGTATCTCAAAAAGTTCATATCGGATTTGATTATGAAATTGCTACAAATTAAGATCAACTAAATACGCTTTCTAGCTATAATTAAGAAGAAATTTACCACTTAAGTGAAGCTCCGGCCCTCACGTTTTGAGTCCAACCTAGTTAACAGACATACACACTACCTAGGAAACTATGTAACATTTAGCGTGGTATAGCACTAATTTGACCTGGCGCTGACCGGAACAAGGGTAGCTCCCATTTCTCCCTCTGTGGTCGGTAGGGGACCTTTTGGCAGACGAATGTAAAATTGTGAAGAAGATGGTAAATATAAGCAAGAGTTCCTTCAGCGCTAGCTGTTCACCCAGACACTTGCGCTTACTAAAATGAAAGAGGAAAACAAAAAGGAACGGAAAAAATAATACACTTAATTTAATGCACACTGACGAAATCGTGGGGTGAACGTTTTGGTAGGGGTATTGTTTTCTACTTTTGGCGGTGATTTCTTTTTTCGAGGGGAAGACTTTTATTTTAATTAAGTACTTTTAGAAGGGAGTGGGGAGTGTTTTCTCATCAGTGGGCCGAAGTTTTTTTCTCTCGTTCCTATGTCCTACTTTGTACATGTAGGCTTTGGTGTAATGTTATACGTGAGATTAACGAAATCGTAATGGGATAGTTCATTGGGTAATTGAAAACCACAATGGAGTCAAGCCTGCTGAGCGAAGCTTTCCTTCTACCCGTGTAAGTCCTTCATGAATATTCAAATCTGAACATAACGATAACACGAGATCAAAGTAGAACAGTGTATCAAGTTTTAAACCTTCAAATATAATATACAGCCTCTCTTTAAGAAGGGAAATCAGGAACATTTCTAAGTATAACATTGCCATGATCTCATTAAACTCTGTATCACTGACAGATTCGACTAGGCTTCAAATACTATTCTCTTCTGATGGATTCAAAATTCACAGAAATTATGCAATATGGCATTCTGAATAAATACAAACGTACCAATGACCGTCGATTAGATTTTATTTACGTCAGATTGTCATTTGACACTATTAAGTGGGTATAAGAAGCGTCTCGTGTACCCTGGGACAATCATTTAATAAGCATGTCTCTATATCAGCAACAATACGTAGAAAACCATCAGATATGTTAAAAAAATTTAAAAATTGTCCAACGTACCATTTTAGGTAAATTTATGCAACTTAGATCCCATTACGTAAAATACAAATTCTCACCGATTCTTAACAAACACAAATTTGTTTACAGTCAATTTTTACACCCGAACAATGCAAGTGATCTTGCTCATTTATAGTAAAAAGTTTATTTATTATGTAATTTTTTAATTATCAGTTATTTATTTATTTGCAATTCCGAATTTACTAATGAATGAGACCAATATCATCCAGTACGGTACTTAGGCTCAATGAGTGAAACCGCGCAATCCTCGAGCTTGCGCTGTTCACGCGTGAGGATATTACCCTCATTCGGGCTGTATTTCAGGATGTCCGCAAATCGTCTATCCTCTACCAATAACCAAATACATACAATACAAAGGCTAGAAGTTCTTCGCGGCGATGTACACCACCATCAGGGTTAAGAATCTCTCGGTCGAAAGCAGTCACGGATTGTCCCATATCCTTTTCTCATGATGATATAGGCCCAAGGTTTGGCCACTACAGGCCTGAGAAACATCATATTCTTCAATCTTGTATCATTGGTGGCAGCCCTTGGAACTCCTAAAGGAGTGATACTTCCAATGAGTTGCATCTCAGAAATAGTTGATTCGGTGTAGAAGTCGAGGCCTGTCCTAAAAACTTGGCATTTGTCACGCCTACTTCAGAATAGTTCAGCCTGTACTTTCTCTTGAATATCGGAATGGAGAATCATATAACGAACCCCCACTTAAGCGTTGTGGATGAAGTCTATGTTCTGCCCCAAAGAGATCCAACAAATACAGGATCAAGATCAACGTATCAAACATCCGCAATGTCTGGGTTTTCAAGCGGGATTTCTCCTGTTGGTCCAAAATACATGCGATAAAGTACGCGGGATCGCCAGGGTAAAACTCTCGCGTGCTGTGGGATTCATTCTTATAAAAAGTATGAGGTCGTACTGTAGACGTCGTATTGTTTAATAACCGGAAAAGGGGCAATATTGCATCCAAGGAAGCAATTCCAATTCCTGCAAATGAGGTCGTCAAAAATTCGTGCAAGGAAATCTAAGATACGTAACAATCTTGCGTGTCGTATGGAAAGCCATGTCCAAAAACAAGGACCACACAACGTTGCCAAGTAACATATCTAGGCAGCGAAAAGGTATGACTCACGGACCTTCATAGCGGATATTGGTTTACATAGGCGCTCTATCTCTTCAGCAATTGTTCTTCCAACCGAAACTGGACCATGCCAAGATCCCGAAAAGCGGATAAGGAAAAGCGCCGACGAATGCGCTGGTATGGGCATTATATGAGCTCGAATGATGCCTGTTAGGGAAAAAAGGAGATTTTTTAATATTCAAACAAAGAGGAGTATAGAAAAAAGGATGAGGTCTCCTTGAAAGAAAATGATCAGGGTGTATAAAGACGTGCATGGAAGGCTGTTGACCTGACCTTGATATGGTTCATTCAAACGTAACTCTTCGACATATCGTCATACTCATTCTTTACACTAATATTCGAAAAAGACGGCAATCGCTTGCAAAATGAAGCGAGTACGATAAGTTTTGTGCAGCTTCCATGTTCTCCCCTTCCAGTGGACTTTGTACACAGTAAACCACATTTTGTGTATATGAATAGATACCGCATCATTATTCATGAACTTTATTAAACCAAGCATTAAAAACACCTCTAAACAATGAAGGAAAATATAGACCAGGACAGACCTATTAGTGGTCCTTGAGAGCAGACAACGTACAACAGACAAAAGACCTCTATAGTGATAAATATTAAAAATTATTACGAAAAAAAACATGTATAAAACTCAGCCAAAACATGATCCAGATCGTGATGGCTTAAGAAGATTGAACGTTCCATACCGACTCCTCTTTGGCATGGAGATGACAAAAGAGCAAGGACGATATTTTGAAATTTGGTCTCTGATATGGTCAATGATATTCTTCCTGGAGGGTTTAATCCAGCACTGGAAAGTTTAAGTATAACAAAACATTCTTGTCTTTTCCAAACAATAATATGGAAGCCTGTAAGTTTGATTCAACAATTGCTTGCATAATATTGAACAAAATGAAATTGATCAGATGAAAACTTTCATTGATCAGACATGTTATTGATTGACACAGATTTGGGATAGCACATTGATCACATGAACCTTTCATTGATCGATGACTATTTTAAACAGATAGTATTTTGGCACAAAATTACACTGTTCCAAAGACACTGTGATATTGCGTTTCGAAAACTTTATTTAAGATGTAAAAAATGGGCTTCTTGAGTTGGCAACGAAAACTTATTATGTCTGTTGTCTTAGTTCTTCAATGAAGTCGGTCCTTCAACATTAATTTCTATTTTTGAATTTTATTAACAGTGTTCCGCTTAAGAAAGGGACTTGGCTACGTGAATCTAAAAAAGAGTTAAATTAGGTGATATCAAACTATTGAAATAGATCTTGTTTTCTCTATCTGGACCTAGGTGCTAATTGACTTTTGACTGTTTACAATGTATCTCGCTACTTTAATTAATCAAAATTTAAGCACCGATTATCATGGATTCTTTGTTATCTGCCAATTACTCTTAGACTCAAAGGTCAAAAGGTTTTGTCACCATATTCAGATAAAATGTATTAAAGGACTTTAAACTCAGCTTAACTGAGTAAATCCCCTTGGAATTGGTAGAGTCTTTTTAACCCATCCTTCATATTATGATTTTCTCTCTCTTAGGTTTGCATCATTATCCCTGTCTCTTTTCTTTACATCTGTCAATGACCCACTGATTTTGGTCATCTGTCACACATCCCAGTCCCTTTGCTCATTACACGGAGGTGGGCTTAAAAGTCCATGGCCGATCGCTAATAGCTCGTCCGGAAGCCCAGATTTTACCTTAAGTGGTCATATTTTGGTATCAGAAGCAAGCTACTATTTTCTATTGACCCTGTGAAATTCCTAAAGCCAAAGGACGTTTAGTTGAAGTATGAGTGAAAAGTGCCCCATTTGGGCGACCAATTTCAATTTTAACTACTCTAGGGGCTACAAAATCACGTTTTAGCTCTAAAAATCAAAGGAATTGAAACATCGGCCGAAACTTTACAATAGAGGTTTTGGAGTGAAGGGCCTATAATATATCAATATGAAAGCTTCATATCCTTAAATCGGGGCCATCCCCCTTTTAAGCCCCGAACTCCAGTCATGCTATTTTGTGCCAATTTTCTTCAATATCCTCCCCTGATATGGAACTATTCTACCTAACAAATTTAAATAATTATTATTTATATTCAGGCTTCCGAGTGGTGCAAAGAAATCTTGGTATTGTAGAGTTTTGGTAAAAGTCCCGGATGCAATACAATTTCTTTATAATATTGATCGCATCCGGGAATTTTTAGCGAGAACGACATTATTGAACACTGTATCGTTAGCCAGTGGACTATAACACTATCAACGCAAGGTGTGTTTGGTCAGCCGAATTTAAATAATAATAAATGAATGGCTTTTTCGTATGATACAAGAATATATTGTATTCGCTTAGAAAATATTTCTTGATCATTACTCAAAGCATTCAATATTATATAAATACTGTAGAATTGATGTCAAGATATCATTAGCACAGGCAAGAGTTGGATGATAACCTTTGGACCGATGACGGTCACCCCAAACTCGAGCCCGAACAAAATATGAAGGGTAGCAAAGTTCATTTCACAGGTATAGAGCCCATGGTTCAATAACTTTCAGGTATAGGGATGAGTAGCAAAGTTGTTTTCAATTTTCCATATTTTCCGGGTAGTGTTTCAACACCCGCCGCACATCCCTACCCAAACCAAAAGTGCGAACCCCCCTCCCCCGGCTCACCAACCACCCCTTCCCCATTTATCCTTACATAGTTTGTCCTTGTCTGATCAGTTTGCCTTTAATGAAGATCCTGCTACGATCAAAACGTCCGGCCCCCCCACTATTGTCGTTTTCAATTAAACTTAGAGTCCGGTTTTAAAGACCATCAGTGATTTGAAAAATTTGAGAATTTGCAGAATAGCTTCAAATTGGCAGGATAAGTTCTGTATAATTCTCATAAGTTACCTTTCCAGCTGTAGAATTGACATATAAGGCAGAAAACGGCAGTGTTCCAAGATCCGATTCTCCCATTCAATTACGTGTTGTAGTAAGTGTCCGTTCGGACCATAATGACTAAATCTTCTGATCTGTCCTTAACTAGTAGTGTGCACTTCTGGTCTTAATTATTTGCAGGGTATGTTTAGGATACCTGTACTTGTTACATAAATGCAAAATCTGATGTTTGTGATTTTTTCGGTTTTCTGATTTAGCAAACATTTAGCAAAAATTTGATTTTTAATTTATTAATTTTAAAAATAATACGCTTTCGACAAGAAAATCACGAAAGAAAAGTTGTTATTCCTCATTGGGACACAACAAGATCATTGGGTGTCAACTTGAAAATATATTTCTTCTTTGGATTTTTACAATTTAACAACTGGATTTTTATTGTAACACGACAATAAATGGGTCAGGTGAATTTGACTTTTACTCTTAAACTTTGATGGCATACCCACCTTCATGAATTAGGGGCTCTTCAAAAGTATGTTTTTACGAACAATGGATTGCTTCATGGACCGTGCCTGTGATTTCAGGGTTTGCGCGTGCATTCATGCATGGGTATAAATAATCGTGAAATACCGATACTTTTAAACAGAGGTCCTGTCTTTTTTATTTCATTGGTATGAACAAAATGAATTCAGACAGCCTCCTGTATAAACGCCGGCCATTCAAGTTCATGCCGTTCGCTCATCAATATCATCTCTCGTTTGTATTCAAAAATCGTGCAAATAACAACGTTCGATTTTTTTGTTGAACAAAGTTGGCAATTGGCAGACATAAATATGATCGTTGATCATATCCTCCGACGATAACGTTTACTACCTTCAAAGTGGAGTCAATGGACCTTCCACCAAACGTAATTACTATGGTACCAAACATTTATTCGCTCGTTTTCAATTCAAAACGTAGGGTGAATACTCAGATTTCAATAGATTTGAAGGTTTAAAAATTGTTTCCTTCCTTTTGTAATGGTTAAAACACGTCTTAGGTCCAAAGATACCAACAACTTTCTTTCGTTCGTCTTTAATTCGAACGTGGTTATTTTTTGAACTACATACTTTAATAAAAACCAGACATCTAAGTAAAGTGACCATACAGTTATACAAGTCTGTACACATATAATACCACCTTTTGCCTGATTTCCCATCTGCAAATATAACCAGTTTTGGTCTACATCAAAA
>JAMKCH010034189.1:0-177439 GCA_023653785.1 Ophioderma brevispina
ATTGTGCTACTTGAAATTTGTGTGGTAATTGGAGGGTAAAATAATTATGGGATTTGGCTTTAATAATCAGGTTTATATAAAATAACAATAAGCAACACAATTACCATGTATATTTCATCAGAATTTAAAACTTTCTGGGAAGTCATCGTTGAATCCACCTCCATCCCTCGTTTTTCTTCCGATTTGCATGTTCCGTAAGGCTGACCTCAGAGATTTCGAATATAATATTTTTTGTTTAACTTTTAAACAGACAAACTAGAAGTAAAGCCTAGTACCTAAATGCTAATTCCAAAGTTAGAGATGAATCGGATGTTTCGTTTCATGCAGTAACATTTAATGCATAGTATACAGTCCATAGGTCCGTGTCAAAACAAAATTTCCGCATCCAAATTTTATAACAAAGTTTGTTATTTTCTATAATGAACACTTCGGATTGGAGCTTAGTCTTTTCACACAGTGATTAATTATTATGTACAAGCATTATATAGATACAAAAAAAACATGATTTGTTTCAAAATTGAGTGCGCCCTCATCGGAAATCTCTGAGTCAGCCTTTAAAAGATTTAGTTGCATGGTTCATCCTCTCAATGTTAATTACAAATAGTTCGTTCTCAGCTTTTTATTTATTCATATTTGATGATGCATCTCTTTTGTCATAAGATTGGAATGAATGATGGCATATAAAAGCTTAATTTTTATGGCAGAAAGGAATACCAACAAAAACCCATGCATATTTTTTTTTTTTTTGATCCAGGAATGGTAATGGGGACAGGTGCAAGAGGTTAACTGTTTTTCCCCTCGTTACATTTTGGGGATGACACAGCTCTTTGACCCAATACATTATCTTATATTATATTTTGTAGATCAATTATTATGCTTGTGGCAACACAATTTTTAACACTTAATAAATTGGGACATACAAGATTATTATCTCTGGCAAAAACATAAAAATACATTGCAGGAATCTTGCCCTATAGGCCATAGAAGGTCATGAGTTGCATGATAAACACCATCTTATGCCCTTTTCCATAGAGGGACATGTAAAATAGATTTTAAAGAATATCATATGGTAAATTTTACTTAGGATGAAGTAGTGTAATAAATAATTAAAATTAGTTGTCAAAAGTGTCTCCGATTATATGTTTAGTTTTATTGTGATTTTGTCATAATAAAGACTTTCAAACAACTTAGCAACATAACCAAAATTGTTGACAGGAAAATTAATTGGGTTCAATGATGATGTCATCCAAGATTTTTGTAATTTTCAACACCTCACAATTCAAATTCTATGATTTTCATAAAAATGTAAATGCCAGTTTCGATGACAACTGTGACCCAACCCCACTTCCCAGTGATAGGCAGCTTACATTTATTAACCCCTCTTCACTCTAACCACCTATGATACAATTTGGGTTATGGCTGCATTACAGGACAGAAAGTGAGATACCTTTGACAAACCAATCAAAATAATGCTTCTTAATCCTCTTACTATACCTATGCTACAATTGGTCTGATTGGCTTCATTACAGGACCAAAGTGAGCTAACCCTCTAAGCAACCAATCAAAATAATCTTCTATATCTCCTTACTACCATGATACATTGGTTTCCTGAGTGGCTCATTACAGGACAGAAAGTGAGATATACCCTCTAAGCAACCAATCAAAATAATGCTTTCTATCATCTCTTAGCTATACCTATGATACAATTGGTCTGATTGGGTCTCATTTACAGGACAGGATGTGAGATAACCCTCTAACAACCAATCAAAATAAGCTTCTATATCTCTTAACAACCTATGTAAACAAGTGTCTGATTGGCTCATTACAGGACAGAAAGTGAGAATACCCTTTGAGCACCAGATCAAAATAATGGTTCTATATCTCTTACTACCTATGATACACTTGGTGATTGGCTCATTACCGGACGAAATTGAGATAACCCGTTGGAGCCACCAATCAAAATATGCTTCTATATCTCTAAACCTATGTACAATTGGTCTGAATTGGCTCATTACAGGACCAGAAAGTGAGATACCCTTTGAGCAACCAGTCAAAATAATCTTCTATTCCTTACTACCTATGATACCATTTGTCTGATTGGCTCATTAACGGGACAGAAAGTGAGATAACCCTTTGAGCACCAATCAAAATAATGCTTCTATATCTCTTACTACCTATGAACAATTGTGTCTGATTTGCTCATACAGACAGAAAGTGAGAATACCCTCTAAGCAACCCTCAAAATAGTGCTTCTTATCTCGACTCCTAGGATACAATTGGTCTGATTGCTCATTACAAGACAGAAAGTGAATCACCCTTTGATCAAACCATTCAAAATAATGCTTTCTATAGCTCTTACCACCTATGAACATTGGTCTGATGGCTCATTACAGGAACTGAAAGTGAGATAACCTCTAACAACCAATCAAAATAATGCTTCTATATCGCTTACTACCCTATGATTACAATTTGGTCTGATTGGCTCTTACAGGACAGAAATTGAGAATAAAACCCTGTGAGCAACCAATCAAAATAATGCTTCGCTATCTCTTACTACCTATTAAAACAATGTTCCTGATTGGCTCATTACTGGACAGAAAGTGAGATAACCCTTTGAGCAACCAATCAAAATTATGCTTCATAGCTCGTCTACCCTATGTTACAATTCGTCTGATTGGCTCATTAAGGACACAAAGGGAGATAACCCTCTATAGCAAAACCAATCAAAATAATGCTTCTAATATCTCTTACTACCTATGAACAATTGGTCTTATGGCTCATTACGGACAGAAAGGAGATAACCCTCTAAGCAACCAATCAAAATAATGCTTCTATATCTCTTACTACCTATTACCTTGGTCTGATTGGCTCTTACAGACAGAAAGTGAGATAACCCTTTGAGCAACCAATCAAAAGCAGTGCTTCTATATCTCTTACTACCTATGAATACAATTCGTCTGATTGGCTCATTACGGAACACAACATGAGATCCCATCTAAGCAACCAATCAAAATAATGCTTTTATATCTCTTACTACCTATGATACACTTGGGCTTATTGGCTCATTACGGACAGGATGTGATCTAACCCCTCTAAGCAACCAATCAAAATAATGCTTCCTATATCTCGTACTCCCTATGATCCTTGCGTCTGATTGGCTCATTACAACACACAACATGAGATAGCCCTCTTAGCTACCTATAAGAACAACCAATCAAAATATGCTTCTATATCTCTTAGCTACCTATGATACCATTGGGTCTGATTGGCTCATTACGAGGACATAACGTGAGATAAACACCCTCTAAGCCAACCAATCAAAATAATGCTTCTATACCTTCCTACCTATGATACAATTGGTCTGATTGGGCCTCCTTACAGGACAGAACGTGAGATAACCCTCTAAGCAACCAATCAAACTATTGGCTTCTATATCTCTTACTACCTATGAATACAATTGTGCTGCGTGGGCTCATTACGGACAGAAATTTAGATAACCCTCTAAGCAACCAATCAAAATAATGCTTCTATATCTCTTGTGTAAAAACCTAGCCACATTTGTACAGTATCTTGATTTTGCTCATTACATGAACTACCTGCCAAGTAACCAATCACAATATGCTTAGATACTCCAATAAGGGGGGGGGGGGGGAACGATTTGGAGAAGCAATGACAGGATTTTCCAATATAAGCTGTAACCAACTGTGTTCTGATCCATTTTCATAACTGTTGAACAAAATCGCTATTTTCTGCCCAAATTTTTGCATCGCAGACGCTTTCTCATTGTGACATGTTATGTCCGAAGCCACACACCCCCATTTTTTTATACTAATACATTTGACTGACATTTCAGAATTGGCTCATGCATTCAGGGGAAAATACAATAGGACTTTTATTTTATGAATATTTGACCACTCTAAATGCGATTCAGAGACGACAAATTGCTTCCAACACAAGGAAATGCCCATGTGCTCCATGTAATTGGTGCATTGCTTTTTATTATATCTGTACGCAAATATAGTTTTTAAGGATACATAATGTAGTTTCTTTTTGCAGTGGTTTTTGATCAGTGGTTTGTCTTGTTTGAATTTGATCTAGAAGAGACAATATGCAAAAGTTGAATTTTCACTCTAAGAGTAACTACATTGTCCACTCGGAAAGAGTAAATTTCACACCTTTTAAAATTTTTTGGGTTCAAATTTCTTTTGAAAATTTACAACCAAAAAAACATATTTCACCACCTTTCAAGGAATATTTTGGATCAAATTCATTTTGTCATTTAACAAAATGTTATCCTCTATACAAATGTGTTCCACATGAAAAGTTCATGGTACTACTTACTTCTTTTCAAGATGGAAATTCTTACTCTATTTAAATGAGCCCTATTAAAAACCCCGCCTTTTCGCCCAGGTACCGTCCACTCCTCTTACGCGCGGGTACATGCTCGTGGTAGTAGGAATTGAAAACACGCCTCTTTTCGCATTTTTTTTTGGTTTTACAAAACACCCTTTGCGCAAAAGGGCAAAACTATATACCCCTTTTTTCGCGAAAAATCTGAATGATTTTAGTTTACCACCCTCAGTTCAAACAAAACATGAAATATGGTAAATACAGTCAACAAAAACACAAATAAGAAATGAGTAGTAAAATATGCTGAAGATTTGATTGATACTTTCTTTGTTGATGGATCCATTCGAAAAATCACAGGGTATCAAAAATATGACTTTATTACTAAAGGGTTTTTATGCGACGGTTTTTGCGATTCCCCTACCACCCTTTCCAAAATTTCACGAAATTTTCCAAATTAAAAAAGTACCTTTTTTTGTGATCATGAAAAATAAAATTCGCGAAATGATTGAGGAAAACACCCTTTTTTCGATCCTTAGGACCGAAAACTAGCATGGGTCCGACAGTAAGAAAAGGACCGGGTTCCCGGGCCTCCTTTGGTGAGTTAAAATCTTTATTTCTCTATGTAGTATGTAGTAAGTTTTAATATAAAAAAGATTTCATAAAAAGTCTGATAATAACAATTTCAATCAAACTTGGGTGACATTAATTTGTTATAGGTCATTATAGTTCAAATAAGGTCAATTTGAAGGCCAGACTTGAGGGTTGTTTTAAAACCCTCTTACTATAACTATGAATATTAGGCCAAGTAAAATATTATATATAACCGCTCCTTCATTTGGACTCTCAGTGTTGTTTGTGTTCATTTGTATTTTGAGTTGAAGTGTGAACTCATTTGGATGTTCAAAGTGTTTGTGGTGGTTGCCATTTGCTCTTTCAAGTAATTCATGTGGAGCAGAATGGGAATATTTATTTCTCTTCATGAAGGGAAATATTGTTGGTTTTTTGTTACTCAAATTTAAGTGTCTATATTTTATATTTAGCTTGGTTTTGGCCTTTTTAGCCTTGTGTAGGGTAATTAAAAACATGTAATTTGTTTATCCATTGTGATAAGATACTCTTAAGAAATTGCGCTATTTTGGGAAGCTATGAAGACAATAATATTGTTTCAAACTCAAGTGCCTTACTTTATCACAGCCTACTTTTTCTGAAATGCACTCTTTTTTTAAAGAAAAAAAAGGCTTTTTATAACAAGTATAGAAAAAAGAAATAGCGTAGTCAAGTGGTCCCGTAAAGATACAACTCAGGTTTATTGCAAGAAGGCCCCATATGCGATAGATGCCACATGTTAGATTGGCAGGTATAAAACTTGATAAGAATGAACTGAAATGGCAGCCATACAGAGATGGGCCTTCTGCACTAAACCCAGGAAATAGATCACAGAGGTCAGTTCTGCTGTGGAATACTAGCGAGGCGTGTAGAACACCACCCTCGTAGGAGGAACATTTGTGTCCTCACGTTACCGGCCACTGTGATGCGAGAGTGAGAGTCTTGTTTCCAACCGTTTTCGCTGTCACTCCTATTTCGTGTGTCCTTTTGGAAAATTCTCTGCATGAATAGTTGCAGTATTTGCTATTGCAGGAAAATGTGAGGCTTGCTAATAGATAGAGAGGTGAATTGCTAAATGAAAAAGGAGAAAATTGGGAGTTCTGATTTCCATATTGTTATCTGTTTGTGTTTAAACGTATTCCCTACCCAAAAAGGCGACCTGTGAAATACGTGTACTTCATAAAAAAAGTTGTTCCAAAAGCTGAAGAGTTTTATCAAAACTGGAGTCATTTCTCATTTAAATGTCTCCCAAATATGTGTCTAAAATTGGAACCTGATAACCAGACCCTTAAATCGTGGCGCAATAATCCCGGCAATAATGGAGCTATATATGACAACGGCCAGTTCGTTAAGATGATAAAAGGAAAATGACCTTTGGCCTCGAAATATTTGTCGTTGGGGAATAATTTGTTCCAAGGGTTTGTCATTGTTATTTGAATAGCCATGTTAAGTCCAAGTGATACAATTGCTGTAAAATGTTACATGATTTTGGAAATCTGTACATGAAGAAATCTTATACGGTTATAACATGTTCATTTAATGCACTCACTCTGTGGAAGATTTTGGTAAGTCTACCACAGAGGGAGTATGGGTTTCAATTGGAATGCCTTTGTATACCAAAGCCCAGTGAAGTAATAGGCAGTATAGATTACCTTGGGGCACTCAAGGTTCATCTTTGCTGATAATCACCTTTTGGAGAATTTGTTACACCGAATGCAAGTTTCTAGGGAATTTACTGAAATTCGGAAATAGAATCCAGGTTTAAGAAATCACTTTGAGTAGAAGACTGTTGTATGTGTATGTTAAGTTTTTGGTTAACCTAGCCTTTATTAAATGCTCGTGACATGGGCCCCTAACTCGGGTCATGGGTGTGAAACATAGAGATTCGCATGTCCGGTAGGGTTATGTTGTAAGGGTCACACCAAGGCATAGGTCATTAAGGTCAACTTGTGTAGAGGTGAGTAAAAGTGGATCGCGAAACAGGTGACAAGTGGCTCGAGAAACCTCCTTGTCATACATAAGTGATAAAAGATATATCTAACCACCTCCTTCGCAAAATGGTCATCATGGAAATGTACCCTAACCACTCCTTTGCTAATAGTGTAGGCTGGTATGTCCTAAATACAGAAGTCGTGTTTTTTTCGGTAAAAGCAAAATCCACTTGATTCTTTGTCTTTTGGGTGTATTTTGAACTTATTGGAAAACTAATATCCTGGCATTTTTAAAAACGTTTTTAGGGTGTTAATTCCAAGATGGCGCCAAATACAAAATTCCATTATAATTGTATTACTGGACGCAATATGAGGTCCAACTTGACGACAATACCCATATTTTCAATACCAAAGAGTTTTAAAAACTCAATATAGCAGTCACATTAAACAATAAAAACTTACCGTGTACCGGTATCCAAGATGGCGTTCCAAAAGGGCCGCCAAAAAGCTACGTTCTGAATATCACTGCTAAGCTTCAGATTCATGGGTGTTATTAATATCTTGTGGTAGGTTAAGGTTACCCCAATCTGACTTTTTTTTGTTAACAACCTGTCAAATCAAGATGGCGGCCCAATATGGCCGCCGCTATTAACAGCTACAAACATGTAATGTTCAGACAAACTACCTAAATTATCAAACTTATGGGCAGTAAATTGTATTTAATATTTGAAGACAGCAGAACAATTCCAACTAATTTTTGTTTTGCTTACAGCTTTGATCCAAGATGGCGGCCATCCGTACAGTATTAAAAATAGTAAGATCTTAATATTTTCACATAGATCATGTCCAGTTCTCCTATTTTTATTAACAAAATAACACATTGCTCTGCATCCTTTGGGACCCAAAGGATCTCATATTTACCATTTTAAATGTTAAAAACATACTTTCAAAATTAAGATGGCAGCTATTTGTCTGCTAAAATCATTAGCAAAAAATAGGCGACTTTTCATACCTACCTTATGCGTTTTATTCGCATTTGGAAATTTGAATATAAATCAAGAAAATCAACAAGATACACTCTTTTTGACACAGAAACCTCCTCTCTACATTTTAAATTTACAATATGGGAATAAAAAGGCAAGATACCACCAGTCTTATATAAAACTTCATTTTTTTCAACGAGGAAGATAAAATTTTGTAAACGTCCAAGGTCTATTTGTAATAATACGCAAGATAAATTGATAAAAAAGGCTTCAAAGTCTAATATGACCATACTATTAGTCATGTAGGTTTTTTTATCATATTTACAAAACCTAAATGATAAAATGACTTTTTTGGCCAAATGTGTTTATTTCTTGTAAGTTGCTTCATTAATTTAATAATAGTATTTATTCAAATTTCCATTCCTAAGTGCAAATTACCATAAATATGGAGATATTATTGTAGTTCTATGGTGCAATACGTCAGTTTTGGCTCTTGATGTTCACAAAACTTAAATGATAGAATGAGTTTTTTGTGTCCCAAAATTGTTATAGTGTGCTTCATTTAATATGTTAAGAAAATAATCCAATGTTGGCTATTGATGCGTGACAATGGCCATACAAGTGACCATCATGACGATTTCAGGTCATTATTGGAATTTGGGTTTCATGTGTCCAAAAGTGTTGTATCTAAGTTGCTTCTATACTATTGTGTACAACATAATATGAAAAGATTGCCACAATTTGGCTTTGAAAGGATTTAAAAATTTAAAATGGTAGAATACGGTTGTTTCTCATGTTTAAAAGTAGTCTGTTGCTTCATTTCTATGTATTCATTAAAATTTCCTTATGCGTATTAACACATTGTATTGGTATTCCTTGATATATGCTTGTACACTTCGTCAGTTTTAGTCAACCATTTTGGCTTTGAAGCATGTGTTTAACCATTTATAAAATATATTATACCCATACGTCCACTAGAGGGAAAATGACTACCAAACCTGACGTAGCTGCAAGAAAGGAGTCGCTGCAATTATATCTTGTGATATAGTGAGCACTTTGCATTCACCCTAAACACAAGGCAAAGGTTTTCGCTCCGTGTTTTTGAAAGTGGGAAAAATGGCTTTTGGGATTTAAGGGATATAGAGTTGCTGCCTTCATTTATAGTTTTATTAGAAATTTCCTAGTCATGCATAACATGATGATGAGGACAATCACCAGTTTATAGGCGATTGATATGGTTACAATGGCATATTAGCCCCATCATTCTATTTGAATTAAGTTACCAAAGCAAAAATAATGAGTTCCTTGTAATTAAAAAAGTTACAAATGTTTTATTTATGTTTTGATTACAATATTAATAACACATGATCACATGGCTGTAAATGAAAATTACCTATTTAGAGTCAGTTTCTATGGGTTTTCATTTGTATTTTCATATCATTCAAATTTCTCATGTGAAAAACATCTATGTAGATATATAAAAATCAAGTTTCTGGCTCTTGATAGTACTTACAAGGGTCATTATTAGCCCCATCTTGGGGTTGAAGGTTCTAAAGCGAAGTAAATAGACAGAGCTTCTGTGGTAGTTTGCTTTCATTTATTTTTGCATTCAAAAATTCCTGAGCACATAACATATTATTACGTAGGTATTATTAAGAATCGCCAGTTTGGGCAATTGATAAATTAAGAGTGCTTATACGCAATTGTCCATTTTTGCATTGTCATCTTGGATTTGAAACATGTAATACAAAGCAAATGGTAGTTTTCAAGTGTCCAAAATATAATTTATTTGTCAATTTTTGTACAATTTTTAACTTTATGATTTTTGTATTCATTTCTTCCTAATGTGTGATAACTACCAAGTAAATAGGTGTATGGGAAAATCAACCAGATTAAGCATTGGAAAGTGCTTACAGATCTGACGCTATTTATTGCCACCATTTGTGGGATTATTTGAAAGTATGTTTTGTTCTTCTAACTATGAAATGAATAAATGAGTTCCTTTGGTCCCAAAGTATACATCTTGGTGTTTTTTTTAATTGTTATCAAATATTGTTATTTTTCATTCAACTTTATTTCACCCTGGAGGCCCAAATAAAAAAAAGTTGTTCTTTCCTTGGGCCGTGGGGTACCTTCATAACATATGTACAAAAAAAAAAAAATACAATTATGCTTAAGCTTAAAGTAAAGTCATACTACCAGCCAAGCACCTCTATACGATGACAACACATGAAACAAAACACAAAAACAAATTAAATGCAGCACTTTAAACAGAAAACTCTTGGTTTTCTTCTTGATATCATTCAAGTGATAGACTGCTGAATATCACCAATAGTTGCCTCCAAAAGTGCACCTTCGATAGGAAGAATACGTTTTTTGTATGTCTGTTTTAGAGTTAGAGGAATGACAACCTTATATTTATGACATGGATCTATGTGACAACATACACAATTTTTCTATTTCATGCTTATGTGGCCGCCTCTTGGCTTCAAGCGTGTTAGCAACACTAAATTTTGTTTTTTTGGGGAATTTATTTCTTGTCATGATCCATAAATGTAATGTTTTTCTGCCCAAATTATGAATAACTTAGGTAGTTTGTCTTAATTACAGTTCCATTTAGCGCTTTTTCGGCGGCCATATTGGCCGCCATCTTTGAATCTTGGAATTATGTTACCAAAAAGAAAATTCAGATGTGGTTTACTAGCAACCACACATCCATGAATTTGATCCTATTCGATCTTGATAGTGTTAATGCCGCGTTTATATATTCATAACGGGGGGAAGACGGCATGGAGTACAGAAACGGCAAGGAGGGATGGAGTACCAGGTAGAAAAGCACGCTGTGGAGGAAAGACAGAGGTGGATGAAGCCGTCACGTAAAGGCAGAGATTGTAAAGAGGGCCGAAGAGAGATACCATAGCGTGGTGGCAGTTGTTTTCTTCACCAGATTTGGAATGAAAGGACAGAATAGTTTGTAGTGGCGCTGGCATCATCGAGACAAGTTGGTAATATATTTTTATTGTGAATTTGAGACATTAACCTTTGAAAAAAAACAGAAAACGATAAGAAGGGCCATAATACAACAAAACATTTCCTTTTTGCCTGTTCGCGCTGTTTTTGAACTCTTTGGTATCCAAAATAGAGTGGGTATATTTTTTGTCAATTGGACTCATAACCGCATTCCGAATACTAATTATATTGGAAATTTATATATTGTTGGCCATCTTGGATTTGACACCCCCAAAACGTTTTCAAAAAATTCCAAGATATTGTTTTCAACATGTTACCCCAAACCACTGAATCACAGAATTTGCTATTTACACAGGAAAAAACACGAAATTCCTACTGGCCTGACACTATACCCCATATTTGAAATTTCTAAGTTTATTTCCTATATCATGGAAGCGGATTATACTTTTTTCTGTGATTATGAATGATCAGAATTTGGCATTAACCAAAACTTAGTATTTTAAGAAACTGGTGCAGTTTACTATTAATTTAATCACCCTGAGCTTTAAAAAATGTGAAATTCTAGTTTTCATTTTATAATGACCAATTTTTTTTTTTTTTAATATTTTTAAAAAAATAAAATGCTACAGTTGTAAAAACGGGGCAAGATTCCTGAAACCTGTTATGGTTTTAAAAACACCAACCTTTATTTTAATCAAATATAAAAACGTCAGATGGCGCCTGTTATGCTGCAGTAACAATTATTTTTGTTCAACAAGGTGCTCCAACGACTTCTTCCAGATTGTTTTTTACATACAACACAGCTGCGTTTAACTTACATGAAATAGGATAAATTTGTCAAATTGAACTTTTTATAAATTTTACCACAACATGGCCAGGAAAATGATAGTAAATTGAACTGTCTTATGCTTGCATTTTCATTTGATAGTAATTGCGTGCTTTATTTAAATTCTGTTTTTTTTCCTTTGTAATATCTGGATAACCACACCAGGTTCGTGACAACCCTACTACTCAAAGTGGACGGCAGTTTTGATTTTAATTTAATTCACCCTACAGACTTGCCCTTTTTAAATTATAATCAACTGTTTTTTTTATTTATGTTTTTTTGCTAGAGCAGTTAATGGAGACATGTATAGGCAAGTTGAAAGACAGAGAAGACTTAGTTGTGTTTGTCACACTAATTAACCGGTCACTTGTCTTCGAATGCTGCATGGTCCATTGGTAGCGACATCGTGGTGGATATGATAATTGTTTAGATTATAAGCTACTACATGGAAACACATTAGTTAGTGCACTCGATGCAATATATTTGAACCATCCCCCTTTTTTGGTCCACAACTGAGATCGGATTGGCTAGTTATTCTTCTTAGAAAGCAGATGTCCTTCGTCTTCCCTGTTACCATATCCTTCCCCACCCCCGTCAATCATGTTGGGGGACCTTCATGGCTGTTGACCATGTTACTCTGATCGACGTTGTCTTGGGGAGAGGGGTCAATTCTTTCCTAAATCAGACAATTTTTCCAACATTTTTTCCATGATTGTCGTTATGTTGGTAGAGGTAGTGGTGGGGGTCTAATAGTGCTGTATTTAATGGTCTTGCACCATGCGCAGGGTATGTTTATGTTGGCACTAATGACACTACATAACACTATGGCACCTCATCTTCCGGTTACCCAATATCCACTATTGTATGTGAAATAATGTATTACACAATGGAATTAAAAGCTGTGTAAGAAAAAAACTAGTGGGTTACGTTAGTGTAAGGGTCCACATGTGCTGCAATAAATTCGCGTATGCATACCTACCCAAATAGAAAACCAGGCTTCGCCTACTGGGACCAACCTATTTCAATGAATTTGGGGGGTAGGTTACTATGGTCCACGAAAGTCGGCCAATCTAGCTCTCCCACTTCAGGATGCAAATCATATGCACATTAAATAGACTGCCCTACTCAGTTATGGATAATAATTTTTCACGTATAGCATATCAGTGGAGAGTATCACGCCAATTCCTGTTCCTGTACTTCAACTCACCCACTTGACCTAAAACTATTGTGTTTAGTATAAAAGTATTATCCTTAGGAGTGAGACATTGCCTTAATCGCTACTGAAAACTGGACACTGCCGATGTCTGACCACGTGCCTGTCACCATAACCCTCTGCCATGCATCTGGGCCACATGTTCAGCGCCCCAATGTTTCAGAGTGTCCCCCATGTTTCATTTTCCTCGTACCATAGTGTCGTAAGCCTGCACACCTATACACGGTAATGCATCATGGGATGGCAACTGGGTTTCGTGGTTGGGGTTTTGTTTCTTTACCACCTACCTTCTAAAATTGATATCATCATACATTTAAAACGAAAATAGTGTTGAGAAGTCAACAGGCCTGCAAAGAATCCATGATCATACAGAAGAATCACAGGATATGGTACATTTCATAGTAATAATGTTAACTGACCAATCACATGTCAAACATTTTTCACAAACCTAAGCATCTCATACACATTATTGAGAATTTGGGGGAGGTAACATAGTAACCAGATTATTTGGCAAGCTGTAACCTTTTGGTGTGTAGTAGTTCTGCTTCAGATGAAGTGTAAGCAAAGTCTACACTAGGTGTGTGTGTGTGTGTGTTTGTGCATGTGCGTTCATGCATGCGTGCCTGTCAGCTATGGAACCAATTGGTTAAAGGAACATTCAAACTCTTTATGGTGTAATTTTTGGTATAAGACTGGTATTCTTTGGGACACTGCGCGACAACAACACAACACCAAACCAAGATTTGGAGAATAAACTTTGACACACTGAACTGGGGAAATGTCTGAATTATGTCCATGCCTGTACCTAGAAAATTGACTGAAATTAACTTAGTTTACAATTTAAAATAACCTCTACCTGTAATAATGATGGGAGTGCAACCTACTATTATAACCCATGAGCAAGTTTTGGAAATGGTCACCAATATGACTGATTTAGCCCAGGGTATTGTCCGGCTAAAGCACCACAACGCACTGGCGAAAATAACAGCAGTCAAGTATTTTTTGTGATATCCTATGCCTTCTAGTGGCATTGCCACCAATATGTTAATTGAAATTCAGAATGTGGTTATCAAGGCAGGGATAGTATGTTGCAAGAAGTCATTATTTAACAATACATGGACTAATTATCGTGTAATTACGGTACGCAGGTTGGTCATGTCCAACCGGATTTCCTCTGCTGCACTGGTGTGTAACTATTTGTCCAATGGTTTTGTTCTCACTTTGTACCCATATTGGATTGGGTGTGATTTGTGATGGTATAAATTGATTGATTGATGAATTGGTTGTTGAATCAATTATTTGCTTGATATTGATCACACAGCGAGGAAGTTAGTGATTGCGTGAATGCTTGTTCAATTAATTAACTGGGGGGGCTTCTCTTTTGGAAGTTGTGGATATCTGATATATTTTGAAAAAAAGTCTCTGAGTTTGTATTCACCGGGCTGACAACCCTCACTGAAAAACTCCAACATTAATGCAATTGGTGTGGGTACATTTTGCAACATGTTTCCCAACCTCCCTAAGTCAGGAAGTTTTAACATCCATTAGGTTCCTGAGAATATATTTCAATTTAAGATGGAAATAAAAATATTTTTAAAACATCAATAAAGGTAAAAATATCCTGAAAAGATTGAAATATGCCCTGAAATTTACAGTATTTTTTTCCACCCTGAATTAAAATTAAGGCGAATCTAATATTTTTTTAAAACACTGTCTTCTACATTATTACAGAAAATGTGAAAATCAGTCCAAAATTTATATAAAAACAGTGAGTGAAAATTGTTTATGAACAACGCTTTTGCATAATGTAAACCTATTATTTACTGTCCCATAAAATCCCCTGAGTGTAAATGATGCCGACAACATTATTACTTGTTTTGCGGACATTCAGCACATAATTCACTACGGGCCTGTTATCCAATCCCTGAAACCTAATGCCAAATTAAACATCACCACCCGAATGGCTGAAAAAAACCACAATGAATTTGTAAATGCGGACCAGGCCAAGCGTTGGCAAATTCGCTAGACTATCCGCCGGCCCTGTTTGCTCTATTACCCTGAGGGGAATTTAAAACGATGTGGAGTTGGTCCACTCGGTCCTTTTCACTCACTCGTGTTTCGTCACACAAACACGGCGTCTTGTCGATTTTTATGTAACTGGGCAATGTACCCGCTGTGGCGTACCAATTATCTATGTTGTTTCCTATAGCCTATGTGTTTAATGTTAACTAACATACAGATGGACATAAAGCAATGTGTCCCAGTGGCTTATTGGTTTACACAATTCTTACACCGTAAGAATCCCCTATCACAGTCCCACTGGCCCATTCTTTCTCCAATGCTATACCCCTAGAGGTTTCCGCAATGTAACCTAAATCTAATATACCTAGTACCTTTGTAGATGAACCTTGATGATACACTCTAGGGATCATCTTTTTATACATGCAATATTGTGTAGACTAAGTCTCCATTTTCATGGCTATTAAAGTGCAGCGAGAGATTTCAAATAACGGTGTCCCTAAAAATATGAAAAAATTCTGATTTTTTACGCCGATGTAAACTTTCCCCTATCCAAATAGATCAACACTTTATTCACCCCGGGCAAAAAATACACCGGAAACTAGGGAGAAAAAAGGGGAAACGAGAATCGGTATCCCGCTTCGGTTAGGTCGCGTAGAATCGTAGAGAATGTTTCTTTGGTACAAAAATGGTGAAATTTTAATTTTTGTATAGGGCAAATATGAAATTCTCCTTTGTTTATATTTTTAAATATTAGCAAGTCAAAATCACCTTTTTTCTCTCTTTTAAAGGAATTTATTGGCTAATCTATCGGCACATATATATAGAAATTCCCTAAGTAAGACTACGCAGATGTTTTCCATGGTCATTGGAGTATCCTTGCGAAAAATCCAGATTATTCCCACAAATGTCACGACTTTCAACGATCATGGAAGCGAGATTTACTCATGCAACCACAGATCTCACTGCACAGAGGTAGAACCTGGGACTATAACTCATGTTGTTTACACGCTCATTTCTATGAAGTACCTTTTTTGTATGTACAGTATGATTTGTTACATTATGAAAACAGTAAGCTCTGGTCTATAACGCAAAGTCAGCATCCACCGGAATTTTGGGATTAAGTTTTTCTCAAGGTTAGCTTTGTGGAGCCATAAAACAAACTGCTAGAATCGCAAAATCATCTTAAAATCACCCACCCTGAAAATCACACACCCCATATAAGAACAAGTGCCGTAGTCTTCAAGACACATAGGTGATGTGATCACGCAAAATAGTCTGAAGTCTGTCAGATTCAATTTTTAACTTTCCATATTACTGTAGCACCTTTTAAAAAGCTACATTTTGCTGAAACCCCCCAATGAAATTGACCAATTAATGTCCAATAATTAATGCATTTGAAGAATGGCAAAACAATAGGAAACAAGACTTTTTCTCCTTTGTTTGGCTATACCTCAAATCGATATTTGCACTTCCACTCATTTTGCTTGATCACATCACATAGGAATGTTTCCCTGCCTGGGTTGGCATTGATAGAGAAAGCACAGTGTATGCATCATTATCGCTCACTTCTCGCCTTCTGGGGTAAGTGTCGATGCTACATCCAAATACACTACCTGTCTGCAACCGTAATCCATACTAACCGCCTACCTACTGTGTATATGTGTCATAGAGAGGGAAGAGAATGAGGTGTTCCACAATGGGGCTCTGATTTCTATCTTTGGCTGCAAGTCGTAAGAGGAGGTAGCGTTTCTTCCCACAATGCATGCTTCCAAGAACAATTTTTTGCACTGTTTTACATGGTTTATAGTGACAAAAAAGTACTCATCACAAACAGAACTCATCCCAATTTCAATCTAAAAATTTTACGTACTTTTTGTCATGTAAACTCAGGTGGACAACAGTGCAAAGTTTTATTGGAAGACTGCATTGTTGGAATGAACACATGATACCTCCTTCAAGTCGTGTCCAAGTTACAAGAGCTGTGGTTCTTGTCTTTGCATGATCATTGTTAGGGTGGGTGACATACAGACGGATTCTTATCTACCTTCTTTGATATGTGTTATGCTTGAAAATCAAGGATCAAAATCCTCCATCCTTAAAGAAACAATGAATCAGCCACAGGGTATCTATTCCAGGAGCTGTTTATGTGGAATATGTTTCATTTGAAGGCCAAAACTAAGGGAGGACTGGGGGGGGGGAAATAAGCCTTGTTTCTGAAAAATAAAATCTTGCTGCATTTTTGGTAGCAAAATTGATCTCTATGTCAATCTCTGTGGATACATTGCTTCTTTAAGAAGCAATTGTGTAAACAATATATATTATTGAAGTTGTGTGGAAATTTGCACAGGGGAAACAATTAACTGAGTTGAAATATATTTTTGAACCTTGCTTTCCAAGACCAATCTTTGTTTTTTTTTTTACTTTCAAAGGACACTGTAGTGTGAAAACAATTGAGCCAAAACTAGTGAAAATGTCTGGGTTTAAACATTCAACATAAGAAATAAAGTTGCAGAGTTTAATGTACATGACCATAGGTATATTAATGTTTACATTAATTTTAAGCTTTTAAATTTATATTTGAGCACGAGAAGTTTATGTTAAAATTCACTCCCCAGGGTGCGTATTAGTATCTAGATATTATCTTAAGTCATGTGTAATGTGGATGTAATAGATGAAATATGGCCTCAGTCATCATAAACGTATTACATGATGCTATACCATGTTCAATTTCTACTACAACTTAAACATCATAATTATGAACTTGTTTACATGGAAACTGAGATGCTATTGGGATTTGGGAACACGATTTCATCATAGACTGTATTATTTCATCTTGATCAGAAATTGGGTGATGTTGTTGCTACAATGCTGTGGTATATACTTATCACCATTATTGGAAGAGAGACGAAAACATGTTCTGATAGACAGAATTTTATATGATTTATAGAGTAAATAGGGTGGGCGAGAGTTGAAGGTGCAAGGTTCTATAAATTTAAGGAAGGAAACTGACTGACTTGACCAAGGTAAAGAACCTTTCCTGCTGAAATGAAGTTGGTAACAAGTTTTTCCTTGAAACTTCAGTTGGCACTCATCAAAATGATAACCAATTTGATAGCCTGGTAATTTCCATTTTGAGAAAGGGTTCATCTTGGAAATGATTTTGTTATTTCTATATTTGCCAGGAATCCTCTGATGTTCCTGTAAGTTCTCAAACAAAGTATGAAATAACTGAATTTCTTGGTTCCTCCTTCTCCCTCTCTAACTTAGCAATAAGTAAGATTTCTATATGATCATCTGAATTAGCCATTGCCGTATATTGACCATTGCTTATACTACAAGACTCTATTTTCTGCAATAATTGAGCCAATTTTGTACAGACAATAAATTTTTACTTATACCAGTTGAAGTAATGTGAATACAAACATTTAAAAAAAATGTTAAAGGCTGACTCAGAATTTCAAAATATAATTGTTTGGTATAATTAAAAATATTCATCCTCGAACTAAAGATATCACCTAAAATCTCAATTCCAACGTTAGAGATGATCGGATTTTCCGTTTCATGCAGTAAACATTTATGCATAGTATGACAGTGATATAGGATACCGTGTATAACAAAAATTCTGATCCGGATTTTACAACAAGTTGTATTTCTATTGAAGGGTTTTGATTTGACTTATTTATTTCACACAATGAATAAGTAATTGACAAGCATTATGTATATGCAAAAAACACGATATGTTTGAAAATTAGGGTGGCCCTCATCGTGAACGCCTATTCATCTTTAATCAAGATAATCTGCGAACTGATTAATCCATCAACACCCTAGATGCCACGGTCTACAAAATCCGCCAGGCAATATGCAGTGCATTTTTTTTTTCTCAAATTAAAAGCCTGCACTATTCGTTTGGCAAATGTTTTAAGTTTGTCACCATTAATTTTTATAAGACATGTTCTTTTAGCATTAAAATGATCATTTTGAACCAAATGTGGCTTTCAACGATTTCAAGATTGTCTAAACATATGTGTGATCTCTTTTCTTGCTAATTAAATCAGCGTTGCAGCAATTTTCCCATATTTACTAGGGAAGATTTTCTGCCCATCTGATTCAATTAACAAGATCCATAATTTTACCCAAAAACCGGCTCACACTTTGGGTCATTAGCTATTTATCACAAGTTTCATAAATTTGTAAAAGCGGCGACTAACGATCCATGGCTACCTGTCGTAAACCAGTTTTTGCCTTGTTGCATATTGTACTTTAGGCATACAGTGATAGCAATTCTTGCAATACGGTGCGTCACCAGTGCAGTGGTCACCCTTCCCATTCACCAATTTTTTTACTCGGGGTCGACAAATCGCCGTCCAAATTTCCAACTGGTTTAACAGCAAAGAAGTGTTATTATTATGTTAAAACAGGTCAAACGAAAGACTTTTCTGTGATCGCAAGAAGAAAGGACTTACTTACTATATAAATAACGCATTCACATAGGCATTCGCACACTAAATTGACCATTATAGTGACAAACTGAATGATAACGAAGTGTTCCTATTAACATTTGGAATTACGTGCCCTGTTAGAAATTTCCGTAAATTAAGAAAACAAATTTACGGAAAACCTTTTTAGAAAACAAAAATTAAAAAACACATAAAAAAATGTAATTTTACGGAATATTTCAAAAATTTCCGGACTTTTTTTTTTGTTCCTTAATGTTAAATTACAGATATAAATTCTGTTAAAATAGACATTTTCCCACAATATGAGACAAATTTCTGTAAAATTACTGTCAAGTTCCTTTAATGACAGAAATTCTGTAAATTTCCCTAATACGTCTGGAAATTCCTGCTGCCATAATTTCCTCCGTAAATTTAACGGAAATTTTTTTACAGTGTGGCTCTGGATGTCGACTTTTTTCTCCACGATGTCATCAGGAAAACATTGCCTCTCAAAGGCCCAATCATTGGTGGCCAGGCCTGACCACCCACCCCGAATTGCGAGAATTTGGGGATATGCAATAGGCCTCAGTAAAAGTGTGTCCACACAAAAAGTGGTGGAATGGGGCGGGAGTCTTTGGGTTAATGCAAGTCTGGAAATTGGCCTAGCCTGCTGATATTGCCATTCCAGACCCTATCAGATTGGCCGATTTTGATGGCCATTGTTAAAAGGGCATAATTCGGAGATGCAGTTAAGCAAACTATGCTTTCTGGAGGGCTGAGTTAGAATAAAATCCTATTGAACTGTTGAAACACATGAAGCGTGCTCAATCATGGAATGCACCTATCCACATATATGAATTCTACATGTGGGGGGGGGGGGAGAACTCAACAAGGTATTTTCTCACTACTTTATTATGATCTCTCACAGAACGTGTGTCCAAAGAAACGAGAGAGTACACGGACATCAAAAAGTTAGTGGTTCAATGAAGGCGGGGCCCCTAAAATCAAATGTAAAGTTCAATAGGCCTAGTAATCCTTGATCTTTTGTAAAATGGGAATAATAAAAATTTTATTACCCCATCTGTGCTTAAATGAATTTTTATATTAGCTTACTCTTCCTCATTTGACAACCACCTAAAAAGGTCTTTATTTTCTTTTATACGTGTAGGTTTAGGCACTCTCTTTATTGCAATCCCACATTTTGGGCCACTGTTATGACAGAAAAAATTAGCCAGGCCAATCATTTAATGAAATTCATTCACCTAAATTTCACCTGTCAAGCTTAATGACTGTAAGGCTGCTGTGAATCATTATAAAATTAAATGGCTCTTTTATGCTCGCATATTTGCCATGGCAAAAGTGGGCTAGTAACAAGTTTTGATTTCTGCAGCATTTGCTTGAGGATGATATTTAAGAAGAACTACTGACCAATAAGGCAAAAAACCCTAAAGTTTTGTTGGTTTTGCCATAGGGCCAAAAAAAAATTGTTTGATTGTCCTCATCCGACCGACCCTAATTTTGGAATCAGGAAAAAGTTTGTTTTTTCCTTGTTACTGGGCAAAGAATACCGACCCAATTTTGAAAAATTCCTAAAATTTTTTTTTTTTTTTTTTTTCAATTTTAACTTTCTGAAATGGTAAAAAGATGATGTTTAAACAGTTGCTTAGCATTTTAGTTATGGGTTTCATAATGTCCAAAGATGCATTTGGAGTAGAATCAATTTGATATTTAGTGTTTGATTAACTTATTAATACAAGACGATGAGGCGTGTTTTGCACTCATTTTGCTATTGACATTAAAAAAAATTTTCCGACCGACCGACCCAACTCTAAAAAATCATCTGCTTTATTTTTACTAAAATTAAAACAATATTTTCTTTTTGGCCTAATCTGACCGACCCTAGACAACCTGCTGACTCAAAAGTTTTTTATGGCAACATTGCAACTATAATAAATACAAAAATGACTACTACCCATGGTTTTAATTTTCAATCGATTTTTTTACCAATACAAAGATGTGAAAAGAAGCATGGGCAAAACAAGACAAGAAATTTAACTAAACCAGCGATAAAGGGACACGACTGCGTCCTAATGTTTCAACTGATGTGGTTTGTTTTAGGCGGAAACTTTAAATTGTCTTATCATAATCTAAACATGGATATTACTTGGTAATTAAACTAATTCCTCAGTGTAATTTCTTGTAATTGTGCTTTTACTGAACTTAGGTCTCTGTGTATGAGAGCAAAGTCAATGCAATTGTTAAGTTGAAAGGGCTTACAGCGATTTGCTAAGTCCAAACATCGAAAAATCATCAAATTCATATTTTTTAATATTTTTGTTACTGGCAGGATATTGCGATCAATAACACTGCAATTGGTTTTGGCTTGAAATCTGTGTATTAAAGACAGGCGTACTTTTTTATCCGACTCTGTAATTTCTATACGTGCATGCGTATCAAAATTCCAACTCAAGATCAAAAAAGCCTTCCCGGTGATATCACAGATTCATGACCAATCAGTTTAGACCTCAAACACAACATTATTGATCTTTGTTTATTCTGTACTGGTGTAAACCCACAATCAGCTGTTTAGTGTAGATTTTGAAGACTCTGTCGCTGTATGTCTATTTGTTGGGAGACGGTATGATAAATTTTCGTGAATACTTCCATTTTTTCACGATTTGGTGGTTTGTTCTACCTTTAAAGCAGTTATATGGAACTGTACCACACTTACCCCGATTTATAAGTTTAAAAAATACATTTCCCCACCATTTTTTCAATTCTCTCGCATTATCGCTGCTAATCCCTTTAATGTTTTCTTTTTTTGAAGTTGTTGTATTTAAGTTTTTGCAGTCCAAAAAAAGGCCATTAAAAAAACTGCAATAGATGTTGCCAAAGTATTTCTTTTAAAAATCTGTTTTTATTAACTATTACAGTGTGATCTTGGCTATTTCATAAAGATTAAGAGTAATTTGTATGTTATGATCATGTAAGGTTTGTGTATGAGTAGACTGTTTATAAATGTTATGCACAATTGTGCTGAGTGTCATTTAAATTCTAATACCTTAACCTGTATAATTGTAAAAAAGATTTCTGAAAATAAACAACAAGTGGCATAAGTTTAACAACATAAAGGAAAAGTGTGAAACATTTGTATGCAACATATTATTTGATACAGTATCCAGTTTGCAGTGTTGACTTTATGGGAGGAATAAGGTCCCAAATTATTAGCAATCCAGCACTCTGCCGGGATTGGCAATGATAAAAATGCAGAGGTGGGGTTTTTGAATATTGATGGACTGTATGGCATAAATTTTCCCCCCCTGCCTTTACATGGCTCTGCAATAAGACGGAATGATGTTATTAATAGGCACTTGATGTAATGTTGTGTAATGATACCTGAATATCTTGACTATGAGTGGGAGGACCAGATATGTTAACCTATTCCTTCTGCTTTATGATTTTCATTTGAGAATATTTCTTAAACATCTGTGAAAATGTAAGCAATTTCACTGGTTGATGCCCGGGTTTAATTCGTTTCATTGAACCCAGGTAGTACGCGCTGCATATGTTGAAGTTATTTTTAGGTAGAAGAAGCGCTCGTGTCATACCGCGTGTTTGGGGGGGGGCTAAAAAACTTGCCCCCTCGCGCTCTGTCCTACGTTGCGTCTCGTTGCGTATGATCGTTGCGTTTTTAACGGGTTGTTTTCGATTGTTGTCCACTGGGTGGTGACAGTCCTTTCCTGTGTATTTTAAGCCGTAAAGCATCTCAAAATTGGGTTAAAGAGGACCTTAAATGATAAAGCTGTTTTAAGATGGAATACGGTATGATTTTGGGGAACCGGTCACACTCTTTACGACGAATTGAACCCGGAGAAACCATTATTTTTGCGTGGAAAAATAATGGTATCGCCTTGGTTCAATTCGTCGTAAAGAGAGTACGGGTTCCCAAAATCATACCTATTCTCTAATTTGAAGAAATGAAATTCCCATGCATAGCAGTGGAGCCCTGTGTGTAGTGGGGAGTATGAGTAAAATTTAAGGCTGGTGTATTCTGAAAGGGACTTTAGACCTGTGTTTAAACCAGGGTAATCGCATCCTCTTTAAACAGTCTCTAGGAGCTTTTAAGCGAGTCGCCTTGTGGAAATCAAATCACTAACTCTATTGGTATTGAAACCTGGGTGAGCATCTCCCACCTGGAGCCGACTCCTCATGTGGTGAATGGCGATGCCCCAACGGAGTGGGAGACCTAGATATGGTTAACCCTCGCCTTCTGTCTTTATGATTTTCTCATTAGATATATTAAGAAATGAAATTCCCATGCATAGCATTGAGGCCCTGTGTGTAGTGTGCGGATGATAAATAAGGCTGGTATTCTGAAGGGACTTTTTAGACTGTTTTTAAACCAGGGTTAATCCAACCTCTTGAAACGTCCTCTCGGAGCTTTTAACGGTCGCCTTGTGGAAAGAAAGACTTGCCATCAATCGAATAACATCTATTGGTATGGGAACCTGTGAGCCAATCTTACAACCTGGCGCCCGACTCCTCATGGGGTGAATGTGCGATGCCCCAACAGATTGAGAACAGAATTTGGCCGATCAAGGTTTTTTTGCAGAAGTGGGGGCTATCTGGAAGCCAGATCAGGACACTACCTCCTGTGGTTGTGGAACAGAAACACCACAGACAATGGAACTCTCCTTGGTCTGCCTACTGCGGAGCAACAATGCACAAACAAGGACCTGCAGAATTCCGTGAAGCAGCCACATGTTTGCACCTCTCTGCTGGCGCATATATTGTATAACCAGTGTTTGGACACTATTATAAGAATTCTAACCAAAATGGACCTTTTTCCTTTTCAATGTCCTCTGAAAGTGAGAAAATTGCTCACTGGCTAGGCTGTGTCCTGACCAAGAGTAGATATAGTATTTCTTCCCACAATGCAAGTCTTCCGATAAAATATTTTGACACTGGTTGGTCACATGAAGTTTATAGTGACAAAAAGTACTAATGATAAACTCAGCTGAATCTTGCAATTTAAGAACTTTTTGTCACTATAAATTCACTTGACCTCCATCAAAATGAAGAACTGCATTGTGGGAAGAACACTATACCTCCTCTCGTTGTGAAACTCCATGAGATATGTTCTTGGCCTCTTCACCTCTCATATCATCTCACTCACTTTAAACAAAACCATATTTTTATAAATAAAAGTCCACTCATGTAAAGGACTAACCCTGGTTTAACCCATGTCTAAAGTTAGACCCCCTTTGCGAATACCAGCCTTAATTGGGATTTTGTAGAACCAGTTTTATCCGTTTGTGGTTTGAAAACTGCATTATCACTAGGGTCAAAAATAGCATATATTTTTGTTGTATATCTTGACATTTTATTCTGACTGAAGTATTCACCTCAACATAATGGTATTACCAAAGAGCCAAGGTTTACCATTTAGATTTTACTAGTGCAACACTATACTTTATTTTGGTACCAAATAGGGTATGGCCATTACTTAACCCACTGATTAAGGATAGTGTAAGTGCAACACGTGGAATGGGAGACACATTAGATTTCAAGGGGCTGGGTAATTGCTTAAAGGAAATATGTTCCATGATTCTGAATATTTGGAAAATTTGGTATGGATGAAGCTTAAAGTAACATAGATTACATATAAATTAAAATAGTTGAAAATTGGTCCACCTTTGTTGAGTATTTTGCCCTTTGATTTTTCCGCCCAATACTTACTCTCGAAAACGATTCCGACCAATCCAATCGCAGGCAAATGGTGACGTCAAGTGATGACCATCCGTCGTTGTGACCAATCATACGCAGGTTGCCGACTTTCATAACTGCGATCGATGTGTTTTTTATATCATATATTAAACACAACGAAATGAAACAAAATATGTCATTCTTGTAACTTTCAAATTTTTTTATTACTTTCATTCTCCATCAATATTGACAGTGTCAGCATACAATTCGAGTTACACGATGTTTTGGTCATCACTTTGACGTCACGAGAGCAAAATTGGGCGCTTTTGATCAATGAATGCCGTGGCGAAACATCCGCCCGTTTTCTTCGTTATGTCAAAAAAGCAAAATTAAAAATGCTCCATTTTTGTTAATTTTAACTCAAATTGTATTAGTTTTTCGGGAATTCGTGACTTTATGTACATTATTTTATGAATTATGGAATGTAATTCCAACGAGCTTGACAAAAATCGTGACCTATTTCCTTTAAGAAAGACATGATTGTCCCACCATCTTATCTGGGTACATTTGCATGCAGTTGCTATGCAGATTAGACTAGTCCATTTGGATCCGATCAGTTCTTATCTTAGAATGAGTGTGGTGTGGTTGGTTAGAAAATCGCATTAAAGGTGCAACAAGAGATTTCACATATCATGTGATCCCTAAAAAAATGTACGTGCTAATTTTTGCTCTGATGTAAGCTTTCCCTCAAAAATATCCCACCTGAAAGGAATTAAAGTTTGAGAACATGTTTCTTTGGTACAGGCATTTTTAAATTTCTAATTTCATATATGAACAAATAGAAATTTCCCCTATGTTTTATTTGTAAATATGAAGCAATCAAAGCACCCTTTTTTTTCTCTCTTTTAAAGCAATATTAGCAACCGTTTTTGAAGAGCGCCCCTATTTTTCAAAATTTGGGGGATATTGTTGCACCGTTACGTTGGTTTGTATTGTCTAGGAAACTATACCTGCGAAGATAATGCTAAAAAATGCGTAGTTATCACAAAATATCGATTTTGTCCTTAGAATTGGGATCCCAGATTTGAACTTAACGGCATAGCTGGAATGCTACGTTTATGTCCTTCTGATGAAATATGCCACCTCTAGAAAATAACCCTAACTTGACTTGCCTGAAACTCTTAAAACACTAAGGGATGAGCGTAGAACACTAACATGGCGCTATTTTCCCTGGCTATTTCACATTGGAAGGCCGTTTCCAGCAGCCCGTGAATTAGTATCGGGGATCCCGATAAATACTTTACTCAGTACAAATTCCTCGTTTGTGGACACATAGACATTTTTCGAGCTTACCAGTCACAGGTATAGTTTACTATCCAGTTACCATGCAACGTTTAAACATCTTCCAAATTTTTAAAAATTGGGGGCGCTCTTCAAAAATTGCTAATATGCTTTAAGGGGCATTTCATGTGCCCAACTACAAGGTAAGAAATTTATTGAGTTCTAGGCTATATGAAATTACTATGCTGACACAATTATTTGGGTGCCTCGAAATCTCTCGTTGCACCTTTACTCCTGTCACACCTGTTTACATGCTGAGTTTAGACCCATAATGATGATCATAGTGATTTTGATAATGACTAAATTGTTACGGTTGTCCAGCAAGACACAGTGATTGTGAATTTGCACTGATCACAGGTCATGTGAGCTGTCCATGGTGACTTTACCACCCTGAGGCTGATTACGTCAGTTCTGATCAGCATGTTGTTGACACCCTCATCCTTTTGCTGTAACAAGTTGGCCGTGGTCTGCAACCTACTATTTCTATGTCTTCGTCCATAATTGGACTTCCTGTTGAGATTTTGGCCAGTCTGTGTTAACTCCCTGGGCTGTACCGTTCTTTCTATTGCCATCTAAGCACCAGTTTGATTGGTTATTGGATGGTATGGTAATATGATTGTGATTTGATTTGATTTTAGTTCGGATCTTATCTCCACATACAAGGCAAAATTCAATAATAATGACAAGTCTATACAAATAAAAATTGGAGATTCCACAGAGTAGTACCCTTTAAGCCCGAAGGCTTATTTCCAAGAGGGGTCCTTGCTACAATAAATCAGTCAAAGAACAAGAACATCCAACTCTTCTAAAAACAATATTAATAATATTATTTAAAAGATGTACAGAAACACACATGCTAAATGAAATCCACTACAAAATATTAAAAAATTTTAAACAATTAATAATTTGATTTAAAAGAATTGCTTTTTACAGACTTCTTAAAATTGGCCTTGTTGGGAAATGGTTTTTGATTGCACATGGTAAGATCAGTTCAGCCAATCAATGAATAGCATTGTAAAAAAATGTACTTCTGAAGTTATAGTGGTACATTTAGGTGGACGGAACATATCATATAATGAACAATGAAGAGATTCTGTACGAATGGTGGAATATTGTTATAACAGAGATATTGAATCATAGATGTTTTGATATGTTACTCAGAGTGTTCTCTCATGTTCTGTCCTGTAATTAACCAATCACAGATTGTTTCAATTTTTGGTGCCGCCAAGTGTTAACACTTGGACCCTGAGGACGAACTCGTTGGTTCACTCAGAGATCAACAGTGTATCCAATTTGGTTTTCAATTTTGTTAACATCCATGACCATGGTCATGAAAATGCATTACATAGTACAAACAAGCCTAGTCTTAGTCAGTGTTTTAGATGGCTCCCCAATGAACCTAGTTTTAGGAAGCCATCTGCAAAAATCCTAACAGACATGTTGTACCAGCGCAGACTCAACCAGGTGTTAAGTGGTTAACATTTCTCCGATTGACAGCATTAACCTTAAATTTGTTGCTGCGGTGCTTAATTGCGTCATCTGTGAAGTGAAGCCTTGCCAACTCGCATTTGTAATTGATTTAACTCTGTTTAAACTGTTCTCAGCCATGTTAACTCTCCGGTGTGATATGAAATATTGAAACCAATTACATTATCAGATCACTAGCCTCGTCCCTGTGGCAACAATTTTTCCAGTGCATCGCAAACAAAACACTGTTTCTCTCTTCCTCTCTTTCTCTCTCTGAATTACTCTCTCTTGCTCTCACACATCACTCAAAGAAAACAAAAAATCTGGTAACACGGTAGGAGAGAAGGGTTAGAAGATACGCTGCCAGTCCGAACCCAGTGGGAGAAAACCAGCGGTGAAAAATGCGCAATGCAAAACCGTCGCAATTCTGATAATGAGTAATGAGCCGCACATGTGGGAGCCACATGTATATTTATGACAGCGGTGTCGGGAGGAAGTTCATCTCGCCCCAGTTAGCATGACATTTACACTAGATTTTGCCGATTGGCTTTCACCATTGGTGCGCTTTCACTGGAATACATTTTTTATCATGAAAGATAATGAGCTCAATAAAATGGAGAGTGTGTATGTGTGTGTGGATACAGATGATTTCTTCTGATGGGTATGCGGGTAGCTAGTCTCGATAAGACTTAGCAGTTGAGAAATTTTATCCAGTGTTTGAGGAAATGTATTTTGGGTTTGATGACTGATGACCATGGAATTCTGAGGTTAATAATCATGAGCTGTGTTTCATTTCCACAACTGTTTGAAAGTCTCATTTATTATGACAAAACCAGAATAAAACAAAAATTATTGCCAGCGACACAGTTTTAACAACTGATTTGGAATATTTAGTCCACTAACTACATTCTGTGTCAATTTTACAAAATTTCATTGCGGGCAAATATGATTTTTCTTAAAATCTAGTTTTCCATGTCTTTCTATGGAGCCTAGGCATATAGAGGGACTATAACATACAAATCATGACTTTCGTAGGCCTATATGGCAAGATTCCCGCAATGGATTTGTCTGATTTTTGCAGAGATGATAAATCTTGCATGTCCATACTTATATCAGTTGTCAAAATTGTCGCCACTGCTTAAAATTGTTCAAAAAATAAAAGAGACAATTTGTATGGGGTCAAACAGCTGTATTTCCTTCCCTGTTGTCATTTTCATCATCCAGGTCATGTTATCATCATTATCGTTGTAAATTACCTTTGTCACTGTTAATGAAATCATTGTCATTGTCGTTTTGGTCAACTTCTTGGTCCCACCAGTTGCAATTATCAAGGCTATCATCATCATCATCATCATCTTAATTTCATCATCATCACCATCACTATCATCCTCCTTCATCAATGCTTTGGCCAACATTGTCTTCATCACCATTTCGTCCCTCGTTATCCACCATGCTTTCATGAGTCACTCAAGGTTTAAACAAGCTTCTACTTGTTTGAAATAAACATTTAAAAGGAATCTAAATAAAAGTGCATATTCCCTGATGGCTCCTTCTATAATTACACATGTCCTTTGATAAATTTCAAGCTCGATGTAATCTTATTGATGGCTAAAGTAAAAATCAATCCTTGAACCTTTCGGACTAAAAAGGGCTTGTAGTGCAATCCGGGTGTTTAACACCAACGCCGTCAAAAGTGCCTCCTGTTAAACATCATGTAATAAGCTTTAATGAGTTATTTTTAAATATCTGATCAAAGTCAATATTGAAATAGCTGGTTGGAAATTTGAATTGGCTTGAATGAGATACTTTGATGATTTTTATGCTGGCTTAAGGTGTGTTTCTCTTTGTAGTGTTTTTGAAACGATAAGAAGAGATGTTTACTGGTGGAAATCAATACAAAAGAGCTTTTTGGGAAGAAATATTTTTCCTTTGATAACAAATGTCGTGAAATGATGTGCACTGAGATGATGCTATCTTTAGTAGACAGTAAATTGTGTTCCTACACGGCTATTGTTTGACAGGGAAGGTTACTCTTATCGTCAAAGCTCCAGAGATTTTAGACAAAGCACCGGAATTGAAGGTATGAATGAACATTGGACTTGAGGTAGAGGAGGAGCAGAATATCATAGGGGCCTTATTTAAGGAGTTCGTTTACCTCCCACTACAGAAAAGGTTTGACACCTTTGGTAGTTAGTATGGACCCTCTACATCAATGCTAGGTAGGTAGTACTCTCAAAAAAAAAAAAAAAAAAAACCCGCAATGGATTTGTCTGATTTTTGCAGAGATGATAAATCTTGCATGTCCATACTTATATCAGTTGTCAAAATTGTCGCCACTGCTTAAAATTGTTCAAAAAATAAAAGAGACAATTTGTATGTGGTCAAACAGCTGTATTTCTTTCCCTGTTGTCATTTTCATCATCCAGGTCATGTTATCATCATTATCGTTGTAAATTACCTTTGTCACTGTTAATGAAATCATTGTCGTTTTGGTCAACTTCTTGGTCCCACCAGTTGCAATTATCAAGGCTATCATCATCATCATCATCATCTTAATTTCATCATCATCACCATCACTATCATCCTCCTTCATCAATGCTTTGGCCGACATTGTCTTCATCACCATTGTCGTCCCTCGTTATCCACCATGCTTTCATGAGTCACTCAAGGTTTAAACAAGCTTCTACTTGTTTGAAATAAACATTTAAAAGGAATCTAAATAAAAGTGCATATTCCCTGATGACTTCTTCTATAATTACACATGTCCTTTGATAAATTTCAAGCTCGATGTAATCTTATTGATGGCTAAAGTAAAAATCAATCCTTGAACCTTTCGGACTAAAAAGGGCTTGTAGTGCAATCCGGGTGTTTAACACCAACGCCGTCAAAAGTGCCTCCTGTTAAACATCATGTAATAAGCTTTAATGAGTTATTTTTAAATATCTGATCAAAGTCAATATTGAAATAGCTGGTTGGAAATTTGAATTGGCTTGAATGAGATACTTTGATGATTTTTATGCTGGCTTAAGGTGTGTTTCTCTTTGTAGTGTTTTTGAAACGATAAGAAGAGATGTTTACTGGTGGAAATCAATACGAAAGAGCTTTTTGGGAAGAAATATTTTTCCTTTGATAACAAATGTCGTGAAATGATGTGCACTGAGATGATGCTATCTTTAGTAGACAGTAAATTGTGTTCCTACACGACTATTGTTTGACAGGGAAGGTTACTCTTATCGTCAAAGCTCCAGAGATTTTAGACAAAGCACTGGATTTGAAGGTATGAATGAACATTGGACTTGAGGTACAAAAGGAAGAGATGGTGAGATGATGTATGTTTCATTGAGCAAGAAATAGGACAAGAAAGCTAAGATTTTAAGGAAGGAGTACTCATTTTTTCCTTGGTGTTCCTTTAATGGAAGGTCAGAAAAGCATTGCTTTGATACCAGCCTTAATGCAAAATGGTTACCATTATAGCTCGAATGAAGCCAATAATAGGTTAAGACCGCTACAATTTAACTAGCAAAGTGTAAATATTAATATCCTACTGTAATTTAGTACACTTTAGTGCGTGTATAGAGCCGGGGCCAATTAGCGACATTTCTCGGTGTCATGCACCAATGACTCTGCCGTGATCCGTTCTCCGTAAGTCACCGCATTGACCAATTGATTTTCTCATTTCTGAAATAGCCCACTGACATTTAGTTGTGTTTGTATACAGAGTTCGCTCAGAAAAGCCATTGAAAAAAATGGGCAGGTTTTTATTATTCAAAATAAAACTGGAATTGGTTGGAAATGGCTCTCTTTATGTGGCCTTGCCTGGTTTCATTATCTGGCCCTTTAGAAGTGCTGATGAATGAACGGTTGGTTATTTAGTGCAGATTGGAGGAGATAATTTGCTTGTAACGGATAGGAAAATGTGGAAATAAATCTTGGCTGGTTCTGAAGGGAGTGTAACTTTAGTCCTGAGTTTAAACCAGGGTTAGTCCTACATGAGGGACCTTTTTCTTTCCAACATATTCTAAAATTGTGCTGTAACAGGTGAGAAAATTCCTCATGGATGGGCGGAATGGCCCATCCATGAGGAATTTTCTCACCCGTAACATTTAACTTCCACAGTATTTTGAAAGGAAAAAAAGGTCCACTCATGTAGGACTAACCCTGGTTTTAAACCAACCCAGGACTAAAGTTAGACTCCCTTTCAGAATACTTATGTTTGGCAGGATTGTCTGAATTCATGCTTGGAACCATAAAAATTATGTTGTGTTTATAAGCTCATCTTGATTTCATGCTTTGCACCACGTCACATGCTCTCACTGGAAATTTTTATTGTCAAATTGATCCTCAATCCAAGCAGACGTAACCTTTGTGTTTACATAAAGAGGAACCTAATTTTAACAAAATGCAAATTTGGCCCCCCCCCCCCCAAAATTGGTTGGTTGCCTTAGACCAACCGACACAAATTACAAAGAAACTTCACACTGTACAAAAGATACTAACCTTATGTTAGAAATTTGTTTCAACGTAGCAATTGATAGTACAAACATAAAGGGCACTGATACAGCCTAATTTAGCCTGAATTATTACATTTTGGAATGTGTTATGAAAAACAGAATCTTAAACAAAAATGGATGTACTTTACCTCTGGAAAGTATAGTGAGGGACTCGAGCAATGCATAATGGATGACATTATGTACTGCTGGGTAGGGACAATGCAAGAAAATAGCACAGATTTAAGCATAAAGGAATGTTTCTCATGCATGGAAAAATGATTTGAAGACTTTAATTTGAATCATTGAACCCAGGTCCATTAGTCCACTCTATGACCCCGTAGACACTACCAAATTGCTATTTTCAACAAGATTTTTTAATAAAGTGTGTGTCCACAGTGTGTTCACACTGGACTAAATTAAGATTTGATCATTTGCACATTAGCAGCAATTTAAAGGGGCACAAGATTTCCTGATGAATTTCTCTAAATTTGCACTTGAGAAGTTGTATAGACACTTACTGAGAACATTTTAAAGGTTTATGGACAAGGCAGAAGAAACTGAAACCAAAAAATATGTTATGAACTTGTTGACTTTCCTAATAGGCCTCCATAAAGAAACATGCTTTGATTTTCTGCCGTGCACTGTTATTCACTTAGCAAAAATTCAGGTTTTGACAAAAAATGGGGGCACACCTTCCGGAAATCTCCTCATGTGTCTTTAATGAAGATTGTAATAACTTGTGTGATAAAGATTTGTTTACTGAGTATCCTGTGGTGATTATTCTAATTAATATAATTTTATCGGAAATAAGCCATGGAGTGTGAATCTACATGCCTGACTTATCATAGTTCAACAAAGCATAGATAACCTATTGAATTTGCTTTATCGAAACAAGCTATTACTTGATAGAAAGAAGCTATTTTACTTCAATAAGTGAATTTAATTTTAGTTGAAATAAAAGATGTGTGTATACACTATACTTCAGTATTTTTTAATGTTCATGAATGCTTCCTGGAAATAAGCGATTTGCTATAGTGTGTGTGTGGGTTGTAATACTCAGAAGAAGACTTGATGAGGTGCTCCACATTATACTTGTCTAGTTGTGGAGCCCTGCTCATAACACGTGCCCTGCTCATAACACATGGCACATGGCATAATTATTTTCATACGAGTGTTTTTTTTTTTTAAAGGGGATATTTAGTCTCCCCTTTGACTACAACTTAGCTTTGAAAATCTTACCCCAAATTTGAACCATTTTTGACAACCATGAGAAAATAATGTTAACTCATTTTAATGAAATATGAATGGTCGTAATTAAACTTTGGGTCTTTTTGTGGCTCATTTGTGCACTTCATTTGGTGTAGTAACTTTTCATAAGAGGAAGTATAGTGTTCTTCCCACAATGCATTTCTTCCAATACAATTTTTGCACTGGTTGTCACATGAGTTTATAGTGACAAAAAAGTACTTAAATTGCACTTGCTTAATTCCTTAGATTTATTTTTAAGTCTAAGGTGACTGAAATTAGTGACAAAACCTTTTGGGATTTAAAAACAATTCCTTTAGATTCAAATATAAATCTTTAATGATTTTATAAACAGTTCTTAACTCATTTAAAGGTTTATTTTCAAATCAAAAGGACTTTTAAGTAAGCCTTTTACACGGATTTAAATTTTAAGTCCAAAAAAGGTTTTGTCACTAATTTCAGTCTCGTTAGACTTAAAAATAAGTCTAAGGAATTAAGAGAGCAAGATTCGGATGAATTCTGTTCATTTAGGTACTTTTTGTCACAATAATTCATGTGACAACCAGCGCAGAAATTGTATTGGAAGAATTGCATTGTGGGATGAACACTATACCTCTTACATGCTATGACTCCCACCGGTTATCTGACCACACTAAAAAGGTCTCTACATACAGGATGTTTGATGGAAGAGAAGATATCAGTAGCTTCCCACAATGCATTGCTTCCAATGGAGATTTCTGTACAGGTAGTCATGTGAATTGTTAGAGATGAAACATTCTTAAAATGCAAGTTTGTGATCAGTACTGTAAATTTAGCCATGTTTCATCTCTAAAGATTCACATCAGAACCTGTACAAAAAACCTCCTTTGGAAGCAATGCATTGTGGGAAGCTACTGATATCTCCTTGTTTGATGGTATCTTTGACATTGAGATACAGGAGAGGTCAAAAAAGGTTGTTATAGAGCCAGTCAGGCTACCAGTAGATTCTTAGCTTTTGTAATACATGTGTAAACAGCCCCGCTATGTACATATCAACACACGCACATTACACGGCATGATGTTGTTGTCGTCATTAATAAAGCGGCTGGGGGTCTGTGCCACGAGAATGGGTCGTTTCCACGACAATGACTCCATGGTTTTCACGAGATGTATTTCTTGATGTGATTGTGGCTAGTGTGTGTGCATCTGTCCTTTCCGCCCCTCCTACTGATAGCGTCGTTGTAACTCTGACACAAACTGGCCGTTATCTTTCTTGTTAGTTAATGAAAACAAAATCCTTTATTAGTGGAAACATATTTCTTGGAATTGCCACTCATTTTTCTATCAGGAACTGTACTAAATGTTTGACTGAATTCTCTAGTTAAAGGTAGAATTTCTCGCCTTCGTCAATTGATTGTCTAGTTTTAAAAAAATCTTTTTGCAAAATTCGGATGTGAGATCTCAAGACATGTACAAAGAGCTAGTTTAGTCTGTCTCCTCTAGGTCGCTTGGTGCCAGGCGTTCATGCAGTATTAGCCACTGATATTACATGCTCCTCAAGTCGATCATGCGTACATAACGGCAAGAAAAGAAGACGGCAAACCGCCGGTTGATGCTTGCGCAAGACAAGCCACCCCAAGAAAAACGGCGACGGCCTGGTGAAGATTAAATCCTGCACGGCAGCATTTGGCATGCCGTGCTTACACGACTGTTGATAATCCGCCTCACCCTCTTACCACAAAAAATAAAAAAGCGATGACCTTCACCGCGAGTCCCACGAGATGACAACTATGACTGCGAATCGACCGGCGCAGATCTTTACGCTCATCACGCCCTGTGTTTTCCCCTTTTAAACAGTGAGAATTTGCTATTAAAGAGAGTAGAAAGGTGTAAAGGATCTTTATGGGGACCTAATCTACTGTGATCATTTAATGTCTGTGAAATTAACGACCATGAACGCACAGACAGTGCTTCTGCTTCTGCTTTTTCCCAGTTTTTATTCATTTTGGTAGGAAAAACTTAAAGATGTACAATTTGGGTACACTGCATTTTTAATGTAACAGAACTCGATGTGACTTGATTTGGTCATGATCAGCAAGTCTTTGGGATATTTTCATTGTTGGAGTTAAATGCACCAAGTTAATTGTATTACACAATAATTGGTCGTCCGGAGTGTGGAACAGTTGGCAAGTCTAGTTCGTGTGAGTTGCGGTTAATGAATGGAGTTGCTGCTTCAAGTTGCTTTATCACAGATGTCCAGAGCGTCAAAGTCTACATATAGTGCATGTAGTTGGTAGAAAATGAAAAGAAATTTATAGTTGATTGAATCTAGGTGGAAGCCTGTAGAACCTTTTCCATTTGTCCAATAATACAACTTTTCCAAGGAGTGCATAGACATTTGTTGTGGTTGGAATTCCTGCAGCTAATAGAGGTTGACCTTGAAATGGTGCATTGTGGGACCACTAGGAATGATTGATATTATCACAAAGTACCAAATAGATGGAAAAGTCTTAACCAGCAAAGAAATACACAAAGTGTGTACAGAATTAGCCAGTCGGACTGGCTAATCATGCTAATATTGATGGCTACCATTAAAATGGCAGTTTTTGTTTCTATCTTGGGAAAGAAATGGATTTGAAGGCTGAAATGACAATGAAAAAAAAATATGGCCTTTCATCTGACATCAAAATTAATACTACTTCCGGGTAAGTAACAAAGGTCCCAAAGACGATCGGAAACAACCACTTTTCAAAGATTATCTAACCCTTTGTACTCCCATATCATGTTGAATGTCAAGAATTTAGAAGATATTGACTACTCCAAAATCTTGTGAAAGTCAGTTTGTGTGAAGAGGTTTGGCACCAAGTAAGTAGAGGAATACACTTGAAATTGTAATCTGCCAACTTTACTGTAAAAGTGGTTATTTTCGCGTTTTAATTTTTCGTGCTTATGCAATTTTAGCATTTTCACTTGTTTTTAAGTTTGCTTTAAGTTTGTTAGCTATTCTACATATAGACTTACACACAAAATAAACATTTTTGCGTGTTCTTAATTTCACGCTTGCTCAGAAGTCTGCGAAAAGTGCAAAAATTAATGTAGCGCGAATATTTCCATGTTTACGGTATATCCTCTCTGCCTGCTTTATCCTCCCTCCTCTATATCGAGGGTTTAGTGCGAGAAGGCCCCATCTGCAATAGCTGCTGTCACATGTTAAATTTGGCAAGTATAACACTTAATAAGAACACAACTGACAAATGGCAGCTATTGCAGATGGGGCCTTCTTGCACTAAACACTCGATATATGCTAACAATTCCCATCAAAACTCGCCTTTAAAAACCTTGCAAATATTCTTTCCCATCTCTTCCTAAGTATAAGAACCTTACAGTTAACTCAAGCATAAGATGATTGCTTTCACCTTGGATCACGGCAAATGCAGAGGTGGTCACCACCACGGGAAGTATCGATTTGCGGCTTTGCATTAAAACCTGGCCGTCCATTATTTTAACAGTGGAGTCTTATGTTTTAACCTCACCGCGTGCTTGATTTTCCTGAAGAATTACCCAAGGAATTAGAAGTATTGATGATGCTGATAAGAAATCTAGAAAAAGAAAAAAAGTCGGAAGGGTTGTGATCATAGACTTGGTTAATGCACCTTTGTGTATTTGCAACTCTTGAAGTTGTATTTTAAGATACTTTGCTTTATACGGAAATTAGCATGTACTGTCTGTGTGGTTTGCATACAAATTAATAGGTACCCATTTTAAACTCTGAATAGGGATTAAAAATAAGAGTGCTCCTCCGTTTATACATGCATTGTGGGGAATTTAGGACACTACTTTATTCATTTGAGCAAGGCAGTTCTTAGTAAATTATTTGAACAATTTAGTGAAGTATTGAACATTTTCAATATGTAAAGGCATTTTGTCACTCACTGCTCAACAAAGGCAGCTTTGACATTATTGTAGCTATTTTGGTGGAATCTGCTGTTAATAATGTATTGACCCAGCGAATGATTTAATATTGCATTGTACTGCACTACAACACTCACACCAGTACATGGAGATAAAAAAGTACATAGTGTGTTGAGAATTGGCAAGAACTTTCAGAAGTCATGCCACAATGAGAGGGTGTTTTGAACCAATCTCTTAATGCATTGTTGCTTACTTGCTTAAAGACACTATCAGTGATTCACCCAAAAGAGTCAAAATATTTGAAATTTGCAGTAATAGCTTAAAATTGAAGGTTAAGTCTGTATAATTCTCATAAGTTATTTTTTCTAACTGAAGAATTGCCAGAAAAGGAACAAAACGGCAGTCTTCAAAGATATGACTCTCCATTGAATTACATGTTGTAGTAAGTGTCCGTACGGACAGTACACTGTAAAAATGGTGTCTTGGCAAAAGACACTTTATGTGTCATCAGTTTTGAGACATGTATCTATTTAGACACAAAGTCATGTCTAAATGCAAGACATGTTCAAATATCGCGTCTCTTTGCAAGACACTAATTCACAAGTCATGTTTTTATGCAAGATGCATGGGTTTTGTAAGACGTGTCTTTTGTCATCACTTGGGAGACATGTCTGGCTGGAAGACGTGTCGACGTGTCTTAGATTACGTTTTTATTGTGGGCCGCCAGCTATAGCTGGCAGGACCACTTAGCAATCCGTTGTGCGTGTGTATGTATGTGTGTATGTGTGTGTGTGTTCGTGTGTGTCAAAAATTGTTAAGTTTTTTTTTTAAATTGACCTCAATTGAAAAGTTTAACTTCAATTGGAACCAAACTTCTGTCATAGGTGCACAATGGGATCCCTCATATTTTCATGAGGTCAAAGGTCATGTTGAAAGGTCAAAGGTCATGTGAGGTCAAGTTGAAAAATGGGCTAAAATGTAAAATTGATCTAAATTGAAAACTTGAAGTTCAATTGGAACCAAACTTTTGTCATAGGTGCACCATGCGATCCCTCATATGTTGATGAGATCAAAGGTCACGTGCCAGGGTCAAAGGTCATGGGGCGGCCCACAGCTTATATTCTTTGAATATAGCAAGCGCGAAAGCCAAGAACCGCGAAATTCTAGTTGGTTTTATTTTCTTTTATTTCTATTGTTGAAGACATGTCTATTACCAAGACATGTCTTACATATGATGCCAAGACACCATTTTTACAGTGTAATGACTAAAATATCGGATTCTGTGCTTATTAGGTTTGCTTCTGGTCTTATCATTTGCAGGGTATGTTAGGGTACCCGTACTTGTTACAGACATGCAAAAATCTGATTTTTGATGATTTTTTCGATTTTATGATTTAGCAAATCACTGATAGTGCCTTTAAGTGCCTTATTACATGCATACCAACTCGCGTGATAGTGTGAAACTTCGGCACCTTTTGTAAAGTTTTTCTTAAAAAAAACAATTGCTTTTTTTTCTATATCTAGTCATTGTGTTGTGCAAATCCTGTAGACCGTTTCCTGTTTCAACCGTAGGTATGGATCATCTCCACTTTTGTAATCAGGACTGAATACAGCATGGCGCGGTCAAATAAGTGTCTTTTTGTGGACACATCACTGCTAACGACCAGGTTTACCTTTCGGTGACAATTTTATTGGACAATTTCTATTCACCAGAATGAAGATACGTCAACCCATAAAACTAAACAGAGTTCAGGATTGTGGTTGACGTACATGTGTTTCAATATGGTGCTTTTCCTAAGTTAATTCTAACCTCAGACTGTGGCAAAAAATATCCAACCAGGTATATTTATAAATACTTAGATTTGGCTTCAGGTCAAGCTTAAGGCTAGGTTAGGATTTCAAACTTGTGTGAAAGTACAGTGAGGGTTTAATCCAAGTTTGTACATCAAATTTTTTTTGTGGTGTAAATGTGTGATTTAAAAAAATGTAAATTCAATAACTTCTTTTATTTTAGCTGCTATACATCAGTTGATGTGTGGAGATCTTTGAACAAGTTGCACAGTTGGTGCACAATTGCATCTTGAATAAAGTCAGCAACACCATGCCTCACAACGCAGTTGGAGACGCAGCTCCAAGGGGCACACAGGGGCGAGGCACATTACAAGGACAGCATGCCGAACAATGTCGTAACAACACAAATACCCCAAAGTAGTGCCTCCCAGCCCCAAGTTGAATAACCAGGCAGTCGTCAGGCCAGTTATCTGGTCGCTGGGGCGGGCGTTATGCTTACTTTGGCCAATACAGCGTCAATTGTGCCCCGGGGGCGATTTTTGGTGGCAGCGGTGGGATGGCTGGGGTATGAGCAAACTCTCAAGGCGAGGGGATTCCAATGCATTGGCTACCATACTGCTACAGCAGAGATGATGAGCGGACTTTGCTCGAGGGTTGTTTGATGTTTGCGTTACGCTATTTCTCTCTGTTTGGCCATATTTTTTTTCCCGTATTGATTTGGTGGAGGTTATTTTTGGCCATCCTCTTTTCTGGCCTGCCTTTACTTTGATACCCTATGGTCATTTTATGTAATGGTTTGTCTAGATAGAGTTTTATTTATAGAGAATCTGTCAGCTGATGATCGGTTAAAAGGTTATGTGTGTCCAAACAGTGTGATGAGTCTATATTGGCATAGATATCACTTGAATCTAGAGCACAAGAAGTGTATTGTGTACCTTATGGATTTATATTTCAAATGTTGTAATCTGGTTATATAAAAATTTTATATTCATATCATACGATAATGTACTGCATACTCGTGTGCCCTATATTTGTAGCATGTCAATGCTGGACTGTATCAAGGCAATCTAAATGAATTGGTTAGAAAATACTCAGTTCCTCATGTGATAAATATACATAATTGTTTACTGGGAAAAATGGTATGAATTTGAAAACTAGGAAGTACTATTTGGGCAAAAAATTATTGGACAGAAATAGCCACTGTTTCAGTGAATGATAATACTTATTTTGAATTATGGAAAATATTTCACTGGTTCAGCTACTATATGCAAAGTGCATCACTTGTTATTGTTATTCACCATTTCTTCTTTTAAATGTTATTTTCCTAATGGTTGTTTAAATGACCTTATAAAGCTATTGTAGTCTCCATGGCTGGTATTCTGAAAGGGAGTCTAACTTTAGAAATGGGTTTAAACCAGGGGTAGTCCTACAAGAGTGGACCTTTTTCCCTTTCAACATACTCTAAAAATGTGCTGTAACGGGTGACAAAATTTCTCAGATGGGCCGAAACAGTCCATCCATGAGGAATTTTTTCACCCGTTACATTTAACTTTCACGGCATTTTGAAAGGAAAAAAGGTCCACTCATATAGGACTAACCCTGGTTTAAACCCAGGACTAAAGTTAGACTCCCTTTGAGAATACCAGCCCACATGTTTTGTAGAAATTGGTTATCTTTAGTAGATAGTAAAACGCAGACAGTGGGAAATACACAAACAGACATTTGCCACTGATGTTGCTATTGTATCTCAACATTTTGATTTGATTAATTAACTTTTGTAGTAAAATTGGGGATTATCAGCAAAAAGCCCTCAAAACATCAAGATTTCCCCATTTAAAATGTGTTACTTATACTAGTAACATGGTATGGAGTCTGTGAATTGAAAAGCAAGAAAGGCAATTCATATGCCTGATGGCATCGTGCTGGCCATCAAAATCATGACCAGGGCCCCTTTGATATCATGAATGATTACAGTATATTATGTCCGCGCTATACTATATTCGATTATGAAACGGTATTGGCTGCACATACAGATGGCGAGGATGTGCGAGGCATGAATTAGCACATGTGTGCCAGCTCCAGAAAGGGGGACATCTTAAGGGAATGGTTGAACCTGAAAACAAATAAAGCCGCTGTAATGATGCTTGAATTATGCAATATTTGCACGGTTTAAGTTTGTGACTGCATTTCGGTGGAGTCTGGTGTGTGAGGGAGAAGGTTGCAGAAAGAGGACAAAGTGAATTTAAAGGGATGTCTTCTTGTATGATATAAAAATATGAAATTGATATTCTGACTAGCACAATTTGGTATCAATTTTAGACCATAGAGAGTTGTTTTCAGGGAATAATTAAAAATCAACATTTTTGTTTGATCTTAATCCAAAGACTCAACAAAGTTTCTTATTTGCATGTAAAAAAAGAATTAGAATGTAACAATGAAATTTGAGGAGTATCAGTGATCCACCCAGACTCCAAATATTTGAAATTTGCCTAAACTTGAAGGATAAGTCTGTACAATTCTCATAAGTTATTTTTTCCTGACTGAAAAATTGAGAGAAAAGGAAGAAAACAGCAGTGTTCAAAGTTATGAATCTCCATTCTTTTACGTATTGTAGTTAGTGTCCGTACTGACAGTAATGACTAAAATATTCGATTTTGTCCTTATTAGGTTGCTTTTGCTCTTATCACTTTTAGGGTATGCAAGAATACCTATACGTGTTACATACATGCAAAAATCTGATTTTCGATAATTTTTTTTTTGATTTTTTGATTAAGCAAATCACCGATAGTGCATGCCTTTAATGGAAAAGCCCACTGGGTAACTTCATTTTAGGCAAAACAAGTTTTGTTTCCAGTATGCCTTGTGCATTTTGATTTTGGAGTAATTTCAACCACATTTGTTTTGTTTTTTCATCTTTGAGAAAATTTGAATTTTTTTCAAGCAAAAATGCCACAGAGATAGAAAATTTCATTAAAAAATGAAGTTATCACAAATCAATATTTTGTTTTTGTAAACTAATAAGTTAGAGTAAAGTATGGTTTGTAACTTATGATATACCATTTGGTGTGATTTGAGGCATTTTCTGGAGAAATCCCTTACAAAAAACAAACACACACATTTTGCATTTAGGTTATTGAGATCCTACTGGAAGCCAACTTTTTTATTTCCTCTAAAATTTGCAATAACCCTATGGAAGATTTAAATCCTCCACCGACATGGAATGAATTTCAAATAATCCATTCTTAGCAAGCAGCATCCGGAAATTTGCAAAAAAAAGTCACACAACATGAAAATGACTCTTTTGTTTTTATTAAATGGTACAGAATATGGTTGTAAAATAAATATTGATATCAGTGACCTTTTAAAATATGCATTGTGTGCATACAGAATATTAACAATGTATGTGGATGGCAATACTATACGGTTATTGTATTATATGTAGATAATTCATATATGTAACCTAAGACATGCTTCTCTTTCTTTCTTTTTCATATTCATCTTCATTTGATCATCCACATGGTTGCGTTCCACTGAAAAACAGTATGTTACTTATCACAATTTTCCCTACTAGTACAGACCTCCAATGTTGCATTATGGGTACTTCTTTTTCCCACCTTAAAGGTGCTTGTTCCGATCATTTTGGACCCCCCGATTTAACCAGAGTGTATCAGTTTGATATCAGATGAAAGGCCGTGTTTTTTTTCTCATCGTCCCTGAAATTTCACAGAGCTGCCAATCCAGGGCCCTCCAAGAGCGGACAAAAACGGCCGCAATAGTAGCACAATAGTGGAAAGGCCGGGCACTATGCCGATCACAGCTAGCACATCAAAAAACCCAAAACCGCAAGTTTGTTTCCCACGGATTGTTGGTCAGCGTATAAAATTGTCAGGCTCCCAAATAGTAGAGAACACGATAACAAAATCAGAACAACACCGTCTAATGAGCATTTGCTTTGTGATATATAAACACCAAGCAAGAGTTTATGCACCTAAAGTCGGTCAGTCGAGGGTACATATCTTGATAAGAGAGATTGAGTGAACACTAGACTATAACATGCGGTACTAATCAACTGGGTTTCTACAAGATTGCAATGACTCTACGACTAAAACCAGAAAAGTCAGGAACATCATAACATGGCTGGTGATATAGAAATGATGCTCATTTGCTGTATTTTTTTTGGACATGTTTTATTAATATAATAGCTCATTTGTACCACACAAACATGACAACCAACCCCATTCCCTAATGTCATGAAAATTTTCCAAGTCTCTGGAAATCTCTGCTATGCCCTATAGTGAATTTTGGTCTTGGCCTATTTTTACCTGTGAACCTAATCTATGAACACAAGAATCTTATGAAATCATCTAGAGAACAATATACATATAATACATACAATTGTAAAAATAGGTCAGAGTTCTGTCACACACACACAAACACCACCATATCCAATTTTCAATCTCCTACAATATAGGTAGACCTGATCCATAAACACCAGATCCAGTGGCAAATTAACTTATCCACACTGGATGGGGAGCATGGAATTTGGCATATTGAGACTATTTCATCAATTCAAATAGTTTTAATTTAGCATTTTCATTCATCAATACAAGTAGGCCTACATCATGATAAAATCATTACGAATCAAAGAGATAAATGATGGTTGTTTAAACAGAATATGAGTGTCCATTTGCAAAAGCATATATTCCAGTTGAAATGTTTTGCAATATAAACAACAAAAATGTTTTACATAATGCTGGCTTGAAATTGTTTGCTATCCGCAGATTCCAATGTAAATCCCATCAAATTATATGTGGAAGTAGCACCCATGTTTCATTGTTTTTTTAATTAAATTGGTTTGTTCGTGCCACTACCTTACTTATGAAAATTATGTTATATAATTTTCTTTTAAACATCTCTTCATATGGAATCTTATACAACTACAACCTATATGGATGGTTTTAGGAAAACCACCAATTCATTTTTACATAGTTTGGAATTTTTTAGTTAGTTAACTCGATTATTTTCATGCTTACATTTGAGTTAGTCCGACAGGTAGTCAAATTTGACACAGGAAAAATGTAAATTAAAAAATAATATTAAGCTACTGTCGCACGAAAATGTAGGTATCATATAAAGATGTGGAAAAAATCATAAGAAATTGTCGGTTGATTTCCCGTTTTGCAATGTGTTGAGAATGGTGTCGAAGAATGAGGACTAATTCCTTGACCCACGTCCGGATAAATCATGGTAGTGTCCGACAAGCCTTGGTAATTTTTGTCCCGCTTACCTTTATGTCCCTTACGGACTGGAATTACCACTAGTGCTTTTGTGCGTAGTAGCCGCTGGCTGTGTTGTAGCTATTTTGGGTTGTGTGGTATACAATAGGGGCGTGATAGTGGTGATACATGTAATAGTATCTAGAGCACATGCATGTTTGCCCATAGGAATTTGCGAAATGCCCGGAGTACACCCGCCTGAGGAGTACACGAAGCCTGGATTTCATCCATGACTTTGTCATGACCATCGCCTGGGCTTTTAAACAACCACTCTCCCCATGACAATAGATGGGAACATCCCCCCAGCCCCCCCTATAAGGGTCCGTGCTGGGTCCGACTTAATCTCCCGGGTCCGGGGCAACTACCTGCTTACAAGTGAGACGGCATCGAGTGGATTTAAGTCTATCATTCCCACGGCAGCTGCATGGGCAGCTGTGGATCGAGGCGTAGTTAGCGGAATCTTTAGATAGTCCTGGAGTACACCTCGGCTTGAAAAAGACTACCAAATTTAAGATTAAGAAGAGAGTAACGCTCCCATGTTGCTCTTGTATTATCCCCTGGCAACATTACCACAAGCTGCATAGCCTTAGATAAACCAAAAACTGGTACTGTTTTTCTTCTATAAGAGTTGGTTTGGTTGTTTCCAAGATTTGTTGGTCCAACGCTGATTTCCAAAACTTGAACGGATTAAGACTTTGGTTAAGTCTGATTCCTTTTAGAAGAGGACTTAGTAGTGTAAGTATTAATGGTTCCTTCCTTGCGGGCCTAGGTTCCATAGCCCCATGGTAATGTCACGTGTGCCATTCGTGTTGGTAATTATGCATAAGAAACCAGAATTCATCTCCTATCAACTGCGCCAGTGAAGGTATTTTCGTATGACGTTGATGGTCCATCAAAATATATCCATCTTTTTTGCTCCCTGCTGTGTTTATCAATAAAAGTCAGGCTGTTTGAAGTTGTAACCAATATAAGTAATCAGAAGTTGAATCGCAATTTCTTTGAAAGCTGGTTCTTGATAAAAGAGAGCTTACAAAGCTAAAGTGGATTTATTTGCTAGGAATTAGCGCGACATTCTTAAAGCCATGTCTCTTTTGACCTTTTCCTCTGCTGCCAGGGATATTATGTCCGGTGGAACTGCCTTGCTTGAGAGACTTTTGTGGTCTTGCGCTTGCGCTTTGAGAATCCCGACTTGTTAGGCTTTCAGACATTACTTCCAGTTAGGCCTCTCTGTAGTCATACAGGCAATAAACATTAGGCCTACTATGCAGTGTTTATTGGACAAATAGTCTTTATGAGACAGTATTGAAAGTGTAGTTGATAGTAGTGCTAATAGCGTGGTGGAGCCGACAACAAATAATTAAGGCATTGCGTGGATCCCACCTCGTCCCACCTACTACTTTCAAACAGTTGAGATTTTCAGTTCCACTGAACACTGTTAACATAGTAATCCAGGTGTGCCAAATCTTACATGCAATCCGGTTGTGGTCTTAAGAATTTGCAATTTTTGTATTTTTTCTGTCAAGTAAATTATAGCACAGTGGCCTAGGGTACCGTAGGGGAAGAGCATTTGCTCCTAACACAAAAACTGGCAAGTTGGGAAGCTAACGGTTGTATAGCTTGCTCAAGGATATTTTGAACAATAATAAACAGAAGGTGGCTGAATCACGACAATCACCTGTAAGTTTGTCTTGCTTTTAAAGCACAACACTAAACAATGAAGCAATCACTGTACTGAAATTGCAATGATAAGAACAAGTACATCGCCGTCATTTTGCAAAATAAGTGTGCTTGTTCTTCTTTTTAGGCAACCAAGTCGCATGCATGTCCGTTCACCATTAAATCCTCCATTCCTCCACCTGGCTTTCCAATTGCCCAAATGATCCAAATTCAAAGTCTCTCATGGCCGTTCAAGCTTTTATATCAATTGTCCTCAGTATCTGTTCTTCATATTTCCAGCTTACCAGTCCACTTATGCCCTCCTTCTAGCTTATCCATCAATTTCCGTTGTTCCTCGTTTCAAATAAACATTCTGTGATTGTGCCTTGTCATTGCTGGCCCTCGCCTTGGAATTAGTTCCCTCTGCCATTCCGTGACCGTTGATAGTCTCTCGTTTTTATGCTTATCCTAGTCTTCAATTTTCATTTCATCCTATTCCAGTGTCTTCCCTACTTAATAAAAGCACTTTTAATACAAATCTCATTATTATTAATTATTACGTGAAGTGCCAACCATGTGAGTGATGGTTTTGTATAGTCTTTGACCTTTGACAGTGATCATTGTACAGACTATCAGTAAATAGAGACCTCTGTTGACCTTTGGCCGACCAGCTCTCATCAAAAAGTATATAAACCTCATTTCCCGTTAGCACTCGATTTAACCTGCAAAGCGAGAGCCGGTTAAAGAAAGCCAACATTGTAATAAAGATTATGTGGCTGTGCATCATCCGTCCATGCTGTCGCTGGCTGTTGGCGTATCCCTAAGGAAGACGAGACTCAACCCCCCAACATAATCTTGATTTATCCCTAACAGAGATCTTCCAGCGGTATCGCCTAACCCAGACATAATCTTGCACTACTACCTCCTACCCGCAAATTCCCTCTTTCTAATGTTACAATTACCCCCATGTATTATGCATCACAATTTTACTGAGCAGGGAGCTCTCTGTTCAGAGAAAGAAATGAAATTAAAGAGCGGGGATGCTGTTACCCACCGACTCTCGCAAACCGATCTGCAGCCGTACAATCTCCCGTTTAATGGCAATTCCGCCGGGCTATTCTATTTGTACACCCCATTCCATCTGTAAAGGAGACAATCGTCAATAATGAACTCGGCTGCGTGAATAGTGAAAGCAGCGGAGAGGCTCTGTGCCCCTTAAAAAAAACCAAAAATTCATTGCCAATTTTTGATTGATTTATCTGAAATGGGCGGGGGGGGGGCAAATTTGTTTTTTTTTTTGTTTTTTTCAGCCCCTTCGTTGCAGTTTCATGATTTTGTCACCAACAAAATAGTTTTTTGTGTCTACTTGGCACCATAATTTAAGTGTTACCTCAACTTGCAAACTGTCATACGTTACCTTCAAATAGTGACATTAGTGAAATTGAAATGGGGATTCTTTTTCCACAAAGCATGTTACAAAAGGGGGACTATATGTTTTTAGAGGATACTCCTGGTATTCAAAGGACATCGCCGGAATTAAGAATGAGGAGGCCCTCCTCTATATAATCATCGTAGTTATATTCACCATCAATTTTGGAGTTTGGGTTGGACAACTCTTTAATCATGTATACAAGTGGTTTTTTATCCCCACAAAAACACTTGATCAAGAAAAAATGAGAAAAAAGTGGGAAAACTCAGGGGCATGCCTCTGGAAAAGCAAAGCCGAGAGCATGCCTCCATTTCAATGACCAATTATTCTTATGAAGAAAACAGGGAAGATTTTGCATAGTGCCCTTTAGTTTATGGAGCTTGTAAGTGTCGCCTATAGATAGACCTTTAGTCCTTCATAAGTATGAGAAGCTACATGAGCAGCCCTATCAACAATACCCAAATACCTATTAGCTATTAGCAAGATTTGGATTATAAACCGTCTTCACAACGAGCAGACTCTGGAATACACACAATGGCCCATGACCCGCGCGATTAGTTATATCATGAACAAGTTAACTATTACTATGAGCTTATAAAATCAATTCCCATGGCGCAGGTCAATAGCGTTTCATTCCACCTGGTGTATTGAGCAAACACATCCCATGTATTTTTAGTACGATTGATGATACCCAGGACATGCATCGGTCAGATGTTGTAATATGTGCTCATCCAAGGCTACTGAACTGAGCCCTGGTAGATTAGCATGTCTTACAGCATGTGAGGTGGTATGTTGTATATGTAATCAGGACTGTTTGTTGTTTTTTGGGCAAATCCATTTATGTTCCGGCCCCCCAGAACAAAAATGCAAAAATAGGGTCTTTCCCCCCCAAAGAACCAGAATTGCCACTCATAAATGTTTGAAAAAAATAGCGCACATCTTGCAAAGCTTTGGGTATTGTGGTTCTGGGGGGAAAGGGTTCAAAATATAGAAATTCCGAATTACCCATTGTAGCCTGTATTATAAATTTAAATAAAAAAAGAAAAACGTAAAAAAAATAAAAGTTCTGATTTTTTTAAAAAACTATCAAAAGGTTTTAAAATGTAAGCAAGTGCTTATGTTGCAAAACGTTTCACGTTCATCCGTTATCATGAAACTATAGAGGGCGTCCGTCATTCCTTATCCGGCGACGCCGAATTTGTCCTTTATGGGTTTTTTCTCCCAGGAGGATATGAAATTGCTGTGATGCCCAAGATTAACCCTGTTTTGAGTGGTCGCATTTAATCAGCTTTGGCAAGAACTTGCAGGCCTGATATGTCATTTTTGCAATGTCAGCATCTAACGGAAATAACATGAAAATTTTAGTAGGATATAATAATAACTACCTTTTACTTGTAACCTTAAAGGCAGGTAATCCCTAAGGGGGGGTAACCCCTAAAAATGGGTTTCTATCACATACTTGGAAAGGTTGGTAATTTGCAAGACAAAAGCCGTCACTAGACTTCTTACTAACTTCCGGTTAGGGGAGTACCTGTAAAGGTACTCCTGAGTACAGCAGAGTCACCTTGAAGCATTGAGAGTACAATATAGGAGGGGGTTACTGCAAAGTAACTAGCTGTTATTACTTAGTGGCTTTGTACTTGCAGGTACTTAGTTAGACGGTACTACATCAAGGATGCGCATGTAAAGGGGGTAGCTTTTTGGAGTAGAGTAGTCGCGCTAGAGTACACATGGAATAGCGTAAGGTCTGGGTTGCACACAGTGATTAGAAATCTTGCTGTGTAGTATTATCCTCAGAGGAGAAATGGTTTCCCAAAATGGGACTGGAATCTACCAATAACACCAACAGTAGTCAAGATTAATATGGGTTATGCACAATAATGGTTGCCCATGCCTAGTATGGTGAGATAATATATAATGGGTCATATTTAGTTCCACTTGCAGAATTGGTCATTGGAATGGCTATAATGATTGAGAATATTGCAGCTGAAATTATAAACAAAGCAAAATAAAGGTCATTTTATGATTTACAGCACCATGTTTTGTCCCCCCCCCTCCCCCCCCCCCCCGGTTCGCCTAGATATCCTGAGAAAAAACGTTATTCCCAAATTAATTATTCCAGTCAGGTTGATTTTAGTCTGTTTATTTAAGATGAGCAATTGTGTGTAGCACAGGACCAACATAAAATGATACACACAAAAATTCTCGCATGGATGATAATATCAGATTTGGGCACACATAAAAATCATACAATATCACTAGTCAAGTGATTGAAAAAAATCTCATTTGGGGTTAGGGGACGAAAGTTGGAATCACAAAGTGCAGGTGGCTGGCGCCAGCACAGACTTCTTTTTCGGTAGACGTGTCATATAGAGGTTCCCAAAGATGCATTGACGGTATTGCCATTTTATGTCAAGAGCTACTGCATAACATCATAATTGTGATTAGCTCATTTGATCCTGGGAACTTCTATATGAACATCTACCCTCTTTTTCTATATAGTGGAAAAGATGGGGGAGTTAAGTGAAATTAGGGGGGTGGAGACTTTAGAAGTGAAAATTTGGGGCAAAAATTCACAAGATTTAGATTTAAAAACCAAAATTTGGCCCCAAATCACTGATTTTTTTTGCCAAAAATGTTTGATATGATTTTGGCCCCCAAATTGCTGATTTTGCCCAAAATTGTCAGTTTTCTTCTGGCGGGGGAGGGGGTGGGGATTTTTTTTAATTGGGATTAAAAAAAAAAGGGGGGGGGTCAAACCTCATACAATTTTTTGACTGGGCGTTCTCACAGATTGTGAAAGTTGGTCCATTGGAATCGAACCATCCGTGTGGTTTGCTATGAGCCTTAGGTCTTTATGAAAGTTTATGGGTTAACGGACCACGATACAAGTTGCTTATTTGGACAAAGATTACATGGTGTATGGTAGGGTATCAGTGTTACCCCAATATTTTAAGGTCAGAGATAGATTTTTGAGGCATCCATTTAGATTAAGACCTTAAATAGATTCCTTACCTGTTTTGACTGCAGAAAGGTTCTTAAAAATGGAAACAACAGGTTATTTTGATATGCTTGTAATTCAATATAAAGTAAAAAGTGAATTTAGCTTTGCTCCCACTACCAAAGGACATTTCATATTTTGGTTACAAAGAGAATTAAATCAGCTTAATCTTTCAAATAAGGATATTATAACCCTAACCCAGGGACCGGGTCGTTTTGCGGCAGACGGCCCAAATGCAAGCAAAGCAAATCTATTTTTCTTTTTAAACGGCCCAGATTGCAACCTGAGAGCCCAAAAGCTTGGGTTTCATTGCATTCCGCCGTTGTTCCCGGCACAGGAATTAGTATCGTAATGTCAATAACGGCCCAGATGCAACGGAACAATCGCGCCCATTTCCCGGAAGACGGCCCAGATGCAACGAAAACACATCGCGCCAGTTTCCGGAAGACGGCCCAAATGCAACGAAACACATATCGCGCCATTTACGGAAAGAGCCCCGGTTGCTTGTGCAACAAAAACATCGCAGTGTTGAAAATGCAATAAAAAACAGGGGAAAATAAATAAATAAAAAGTAAAAACAATAAATAAACGGAACACACTGATCTGCATGAACTTTTAGCTTATAGTTCGACCAGTCGTGGTGGCGCTTATTACGCTACATCATAATCGTTCGTGGCGCTATTCGGCTAACTTCCATGCTCCGTTTACGTCATGAATACGTTTATGCATAATTTGAACCACTAGATTATCGAAAATGGTTGCGCTATCACCATCGAAATCGAAAATTGTCTATGGGAATTTGTAACTGATTGAAAAAGCATTGCGCCTTATGCGGGCAAGACGGCCCAAATGCAGCTAAAACCATCAATCATTTCCAGTCAATAAACTGCCCGAGATGCAATCAAACGCATCGCGGCATCCTCCGGGAAGACGGCCAGATGCAACGAAAGCATCGGTCATTCTCGGGGAAGAAGGCCCAGATGCAACGAAACGCATCGAGTAATTTACGGAAGACGTCCCAGATGCAATGAGAAGCAAGAGAGTCATTGCGCGACCAAAATAGTTGTGACGGCCACAAGATGCAACGAAACGCATTTTCCGACAGGTACCACGTTTTCGTTGTGGCTTTGAATGCTCTCGCCGTGTTTGTTAGGGTTTAATGGAAAAAAAAAAAAAAAAAAAAAAAACAGCTTTGTGCAAAAATCGGGGACTTTGGATTTGCAAAAATTCGGGACTTTGGATTTTGTAAAGGGGACACCGGATGATATGTGAAATCTCGCATTGCATCAGTAAGCCAACTGCGCAGCACTTCCCACAAATATTTTCTTTTGCTGATTTTGTTAAGCATTATCATACTGACGGTTGTATTTACCATGCTTCTTGTTTTGTTTAAAAAGTGTGGAAAATGCTTTAAAGGTACCGGAGTTTTGTGGGCCAAGGAAAAGGGGTATGTTTATGCCCATCTATTTTCTTTACTTAGTATAGTGCCCATACTAATATTTGTTTTAAAAAAGGGTGGAAAGTTTTTTTTTTAAAAGAAGGATATTAAGGCCAAAGGAAATATTTCATAGAAAAAAAGGGTATTTTTAAACACCCAAAAGTGTGAAAAGGGGGGGGTTTTCATTTCTTTAATATGGTTATCTGAAAATTTGGCGAGTGATGTGGAACTGGGATTTTGACTAGTTTTAGTAAACATGAAGTAGTTCAAAAATACTAAATGTGCTTGTAAAAAAATTGTGATAGTTGACACACACACAGCTGTTCAGTATTTATACAGTAGATTAAAGGCAGGTCAGTGTGTCAATTGCTTTGCAATGCTCCCGCTTTATGAATTGATCAAAACATGTTGTTGTTAGATATTGGGGACAGACATGGCGAGGTTAAAAAAGGGCGAGTTGGAAAAAGCAGTTAAAAAAAGCGAATTCCCCCCCGAAGAAGATACCACAAGTCCCATTGGCGAGGTAGGTTCTTACGAAAAGTAACAGTGGCGAGTTATGATATTACAGCCAAGTCACTATGGCGAGTTAGATTCTGACGGCAAGTCCTCATGGTGAGTTAGATTCTTACGGCAATGTCCAGTGGCAAGTTAGGATATTCAGTCAAGTTTCCCAGTGGGAGTGAGGGTTTTACATCAAGTCCAGTGGGGTGAGTTAGAAATTATGCCATTTTCTAGTGGTGAGTTGGGTTCCCAATCATGCAGAGTTAGAATTTGGCAGTATGATTTTGGCTTAGTAGCGGAGTGAGTGGGGTTGAAGGGGTTGTGATGTGATCTTACATGTTGAAGCCATGGACAGACAGGTAGTGGGTGTTGAGTTGGGGTTCTGTTGGTTTGTGGAAGTTTTGTGGGAGTATGGGAGGGTTGTGTGATGACAATAGGGTGAGTTATAGGATTGATGTGGTTGGTGGTCTTTAAGGCAAGTGAAGGCAGAGTTGTGCGGGTTGTGGTGTGGGAAAAAAAAGGAAAAACACTAATGGTGCAATTGTAATGGCACAATTTATGCCTAGTACAAATACTGGGGACAGATTCCTTTTACTGCAAAGGTATAGGGCCTAACAAAGAGGTCTTGGTCCAACCACCAGGAAAGTACCTAAATGTCAAACAGAGGCATAATATTTTTACTTTAGATTTTTCAAAAAACATGAAAAAGAATATATTTTATGATCTTTATTTTTATGACTGTCTAGCACCCTGGGACAATTAGGGTAGCATGAACAATCAAAATAGGTCATAAAATGTTAACCCATAAAATTTAATGAGGTCACAAGTCCATTCAACTTACAATATAATAGAATCAAAGGTTATTTCAATCTCAAATCCGCCTGTCAGGCCAAAATTGGCTAGGACATTACAATTTTTAATAATACTAGACAGAAACAATGCAAACTGTTGAGCTAGGGCAAGCTAAACAGCGCCATATGGCAAACATTCAAACACACTACACGAAAACACACCGGATGGGGAAGTGCAAAGCTTTCGTGGTTCCTTGCCACCATTTCAAATGAAACCATGGAGGAGGAGAGAGTGGTGTATTTAGGTTTAATCAATATTGTTATACCAAATTAAATCCCAAAATTTGAGTTCCCGAATTAATTCCAGCAAGTGGTCCCACTGAGAATCGAACCGAGGACCCTTTGCTCCAGCGGTAAGCGCTTGCTAACCACTAGGACCACGCCACTCTAGTTTAACGCCACTTTCAGTACTATATGGGGCTTACAAATCATTGTTTTTTAGCTCGCGCATCAAAACGGATGAAGTTATCCCGTGCGAAACTTTACAGATGGGTTTTGGAGTAAAGGCCAATCTATAAAGATGAAAACGTTCATATCTTTAAATAGGGCCATCCCCTTTAACACCACAACACGGTGCGCATGCGCGAGCACACCACCACACACACACCACATGACCGTATCCAGATAGTGAAAATGGAGGGACTAAAAAAATTAGAATTATTTGTCAGAGCCTGTGTAACTAGTAAACAGATCAAAAAAAGGGACATTGACTAGCAGTCAACCATTCATGACCACATTTGATTTTTAAACTTTGGGGCTAATATACCACCTTCCATATAGTTTATAACAATGGTCATCTTGTGATTGCATCTGCAAGATTTTTTTTTTTCAAGAATGTCCTTTAATTGACCCCCTTAAGAACTTTAAACCCATTTGCATATACTGCATTGTAACCTCTCAGTGGCTCGCTTGCTGCTTGGTGCAACTCACCAGTGGAATTAGAGGGCTTTGGCATGAATTATGATTGGAGAACTCGCCAGCGGACATGACGGCCCGCTTTGCCGTAAATCGCCAGCGGACTGATGGCTTTGCCGTAAATCGCCAGCGGGACTGATGGCTTTGCCGGAACTCGCCAGCGGGACTGGGGACCTTGAGGGCTTTGCTGAACTCGCCTAGCGGGGACTTGATGGCTTGTCGTAACTCGCCAGCGGGACTTAATGGCTTTGGCGTAAACTCGCCAGTGGGACTTGACGGATCTTCGTGGGGGTAACTCGCTTTTTTAACTCGCCTTTTCTCTAACTCGCCTTTTTCTTAAATCGCCCCAAAATTGATTCCCGCTAATTGACATTGTTTGGTGGGTTATTGAGTTCATGGCAAATTGGGTCACGGCCTTGGCTTATACTCGGTTGTGTAAAGATGGTGGATTGATGGTTGTGTTACATTGATTAAAACCCCCCTCCCCCCAAAACAAAAACAAACATGTTTATCATCGGAGTTTTCAAAAGAGGAGGAGAGGCTTTGTATTGTTTCAGTTTCAGTTTATTTGTATTGTTTCAGTTTCAGTTTATTTTGTATTGTTCAGTTTCAGTTATTTTGTATTGTTTCAGGTTCAGTTTATTTGTTATTGTTTCAGTTTCAGTTTATTTTGTATTGTTTCGTTTCAGTTTATTTTGTATCGTTTCAGTTCGTCTTTGATGTTTCAGTTCAGTTTATTGATGGTTTCAGTTTCAGTTTATGTTGTCATTGTTCAGTTTCAGTTTATTTTGTATTGGTTCAGTTTCAAGTTTATTTTGTATTGTTTCAGTTTCAGTTTATTTTGATTGTTTCAGTTTCCGTTTCTTTTTATGTTTCAGTTCCGTTATTTGTTTGTTTCAGGTTATTTTGTATTGTTTCAGTTTTTATTTCAGTTTCCGTATTTGTATTGTTTCAGTTTATTTGTATGTTTAACAGTTTCAGTTTGATTTTGTATTGTGTTCAGTTTCAGTTTATTGTATTGTTTCAGTTTCAGTGTATTTGTATTGTTTTTATCGAAAATTAGATAATATCCATATATTTACCATAGTTAGTATGTATTTGTATTATACGGCAGCGCTGTGAGAATTCATTGTCTTGCCGGAGGCATGGATGGATGGAGTTGCTGCTAAAAGGTCAACCTAACAAGCTAAACCTGATTAGGTAAGGGCAGCACACGCGTTATATTCTATAAAAAAAGAGTGTTAGCGCGAAAGCTGAGTGAGAACACTATAATTCGGAGTTTATTATGTCAGATTAAAACCCTATAAGTATTACAAAACCTGTTTAAATGTACATTAGCAAACGGCATGGTAGGAAACATCTTCTGAAGCATCCTTTTACCAATGTTACGACTAAAATGTTAACAAAACTAAGAAGAAAATTGAAGCAGCATAAAAAAAAAGCGAGAGGGGTTGGTAAACATGTATTTTTTTTTATCTGCTTCCGATTCTTGAAAATGACCAAACGTTGTTGTTGTTGTTCCTGTTCCTGTTTTTTTCTTGTGTTCTGGTTGTTCTTGTTCTTCTTGTTCTTGTTGTTCTTGCTCTTGTTGTTGTTGTTCCTGTTCCTGTTCTGCTTGTTGGTCCCCCACCAACTTTTGTTGGTGAAGGGGACTGTAGAAATGCTCCCCGTCCGTGTGTGTGTGCGTGTGTGTGTGTGTCCCTCGCGATATCTTTGGAACTAAGAAAGTGTGGATGTCCATCTTCGCAACATAGATGTATCTCAAGTACGTGCTGGGTGGGATCCGAAGTGGGTCATGTCTCATTGGTCAAAGGTCAAATGAGGTCAAAAATAGGGGTAAATTGCTATAAACCTTGTCAACACGATATCTTTTGATCTAAGCAAGTATGGGTGTCCATCTTTGCACCATATATGTCACTTAAGTAGGCGGCGGATGAGTTCGGAGATGGGTCATGTGCCATGGGTCAAAGGTCAAATGTGGTCAAAATTGCTTTAAACCTTGTCAATTGTGGTAGGATGATGAAACATGATGGGTGTGCTCAACATTCGGTGCTGAAAATTTTGAAGGTCATTTCAAGGTCATGTGGGGTCATTCAAGCTCAAATCCTTAAACATGTGGTAGGGTGATGAAACTTGGTGGATGCAGTCAATATTCAGTGCCGAAAATTTTGAAGGTCATTTCAAGGTCATGTGGGGTCATCCAAGGTCAAATCATTAAGCATAGTTGTATGGTCATGAAACCTGATGGGTGCCATCAACATTTTATGCCAATTTTTTTCAAGGTCATGTCGGGTCTTCTGGGGTCATCTGAGGTCAATTCACTGCAAATGGTTGTATGGTCATGAAACTTGGTGGTTTTTTTTTGTGGTCAACATTCAGTGCTGAAAATTGTTGAAGGACATTTCAAGGGCATGTGGGCCATCCAAGGTCAAACAACTACAAATGGTTGTATGAGTCATGAAAATTGGTGGGTGTAGTCAACATTGATACCAGCATTTTTTCAGGCATCGTTGGGTCATGTCAAGTATTGAAACGGCTATGGTAGGAGCCTCTCTGATTTCCATCACAATTCTCTGTTGATTTTAAGTTATGTTACTTTTCATCCTTGGTAATACTGCGACGAGCGGGGGACCTTTGTGGTTCGAGAACAGCATTGTTGTTCTTGTTATTATTCTTGATCTGTTCTGTTGTTCCTGTTCTTGTCGTGTTCTATGTTTGGGTTCCTGTCCTTGTTCTTGTTTTTTTTTTTTTCTTTTATCTTGTTGTTCCTTTTGTTTCGGTTGTCGTTCTTGTTCTTGTGTCATGTTCTTGTTGTTTTGATCTTGTGTTCTGTGTTCTTGTTTTATTGCTTGTTGTTCATGTTCTTGTTTTATCTTGTTGTTGTTGGTCTTGGTCTTGTTCTTTCTTGTTTTTATTCTTGTTGTTCATCTTCTGGTTATTGTTCTGTTCTATTCTTCTTGCTTCTTATTCTTTCTTGTTGTTCTTCTTTTTGTGTTCTGGTTGTTCTGTTCTTTTTCTTGTGTTCTGGTTCTTGTTAGTGTTGTTCTTGTTCTGCTTCTTGTGTCCTTGCCTGTTCTCAGTCTGGTTCTGGTTGTTCTGCCTTGTTCTCGTCTGACTATGTTTCTGTTGTTCATGTTTTTGTTCTTCTTGAATTCTGGTTTTTATTCTTGTTGTTCCTGTTCCTGTATGGGATGGGTTATTGTTTTTTTGTGGTGTTTGTTTGGTTCTTGTTGTTTTGTGCTGTTATTGTTGCTGTTGGTGTTGCTGTTGTTATTGTGTGTTGATGTTGTGTGGTTGTTGTTGTTGCGGGTTGTTGTGGTTGCTGTGTTTGTTGGTGTTGTTGGTGCTGCTGTGCTGAAAACTTTCTAAATGAGGATGGACAAATTTTGAAATGATACGCAGAGATGAAATATTTTGTATATTAAAGAACATCTGGATTCTGTTTAACAATAGTCTAAGGCAATAGATCTTTCAAGAATTTTCAGGCACTGTCATTCTTATGAGGAAAAAGTCAAAAAGTGGGTGTTTTTGTATATGTAATGATGAATGGGACACAGCATACACGTGCAACTATGAGACTAGTTTTAACGGATGATAAAAATACCGCATAAAATAACGATTTACATTTAAGTTCCATAATCTTAAGTTAATTAGTAATAACTGAGGATGGAAATTAATAAAATTGTAGTCTCTGTGTGTGTAAATTGCAATCTTAGACTCCAACACAGTCTATGTGAGTCAGGACCGTTTTGTATTGGAAAAAAACCCAGTATTCCAAAGACGCCAACCCACCCCCACCCCTCCAAGTTTCCGCCTGCCGTGCCAAAACCTATGAGACTCTGTGATTCAAGCAATTTGCTCATGACACCAAATGCAAAGTCGTAATCGCCAAAAAATTTTGCGATCGTGGTGAACGACTGTGCAATTATAACATGACACCTTTATTTTCTGCAATAAGAAAACCAATTTTTGAAAGACAAGCCTGTACACCGTAATCATAGATGTCGCAGATTCTGTTGAAGTAGTCACAAAATAGTGAAAATATTTTCATCGGTGGCCACCTTAAACATGACAGATAAGGTCAATGTAATTAATTGTTTTCTCAGAATGGAGAATGACACCCCCCCCAGTTGAGGAAAAGGGGTGAAAAAAAAGTTTGCTGATTATTGAATCATTTTTCCTTTTCTTTCTGTTTGTCTGTGTTGTAATTTTTGTTGGAAGCTGCACAGCCTGGTAACAAGATTCCATTTTTCCAAACCTGCAAGGGGTAGGACATGCCACTGGATCAGATCGGTCTGACCCCCCCCCCCCCCCCCCCGGCGAAAACCTGCATGTCATCGTTTAGTACCTGGGCATAGGCCCATGGTGTCTTCAAAGCATGTAGATTTACACCCGGTACAAGATGGTGAATCCTAACTTCGATTTGCCAGTGTTGGCTAATGTTTGGCCACCTGTGACATTTTGAGTTATGTTACATTTTGCAATATCTGGCATCAATCTTCCCTTTTCCCCTTGTAAATAACTACCATGTTCCTTCACACGCAAATTTTGGCAAAATATCCAATTTCTTACTCTCTCTGCATTTTTTTTTCTTTTCAAAAATCAGTTTTAATTATTAATTAAAGGAACGATTCGTCCTTATTCAAGGTGGGGTCACACTCTTATAGTTAATTGCACAGACGTCACCAAGTTTGTTATGTTTTAATGAGGCGCTTGACAAGCATCAACGTTGACTTCCCAATCCTTTCAAGCCATAGCTCTCGGTGCCCTTGGACTTAAGTTAGCTGTGCCAAAGTCAGGTGTCTACTTAAATTGACACGGTTTATTCTTGAAGCCAGTGAAACCATTGGGTCAAGCCCGGTATTGGTGAATCACCCGTGGCTGTAGTACTACGTCCGTTTCAATCAAGCGCAGTCGGCCGAGCCTTTTGGTTTCATATGCAGTCCTGCAAGCTTGACCATTTGTCAGTTCTTGGCACTGTTGTGGGTGTTGATCTACAGACATGGCCAGTGTCATTTTGTCAATTGTTTTGACTTTGTAAAGTATATGCCTTGTAAGTGTCCAGGGTACCAATTGGTTATTTTGAACAACTGATTTTATTGTATACTCAAGATTGCTCAAGTTGGGGATTTTTAAAAGCGGTATTGTCGAAGAGCTGGCATTTTTAGAATCACACTACCACATAGAAATTTCCTGTAAAAAATGAAGGTCTTGGCATGAATTTGGACATTTGTAAGGGCATTTTTCAGAGCTTGTAGGGGAAAACTCTTGGAACACCTTGAAGTGAGATGTGGTTACGAAGAAGTGGAGAACCCCTTGGAATTTGCCAGGCTTGTGGAAACATAACAAGGGAGTTCTTTTTACAGCATGTGCCACTGTAGAATCCCCTTAATCAAGTTTTTGTACAACCTGGAAAATTGGAGGTTTTCCATGATCCAACAAATTGAGTGGAAACTCTGGAATTTGATGTGCGCATGTTCGGATGACTTGGAGATTGTGTAATATTAACCACTGATAAATTGGGAAAGATTATTTCTGATGATCTGAAATTATCCCTGGTCAAAGCTAAAGCATGAGGTAAAATGGGTCTTTAAAAAATCATGAAATGTTATTTAGTGATGAACGAAAAATGTCTTTAGTGAATACATATGGAGTCTATGGGTGGGAGAGACCAAAAGGGGCCTATTGACTGCCACTGGGGGATGTAACATAGCATTAGTGTGAGAAAAAAGGAAGTCCCCCAATATTTTCCTTTTGCCCGACCTAAATGGATGGCTATTTGCCCATTGGGTGGCTAATTGAGTACATATATTTCCTCCTCACATAATCCAGTTGCAACTACTACTGCCCATCTACTACTGCCATGCATTATTAAATTAGCATCCCCCTCTCTGCCTTGTAAAAGATTTGACAATCAACTCCTGCTCGGATATCCCTTATGCATTGTTATACATTATTCCTGATTGATTTTAGCGGTGTCAAATAAAACATCCATAGGCAGTCGCGTCTGCACAGTCACTTCTAAAATTAGCACCTCAGTTTGTCTGGCCTACTTTCGAGGGGAGCCCACTAAAGTTTAATAAGGCGAATCGGTGCAAAAGAATAACAGCCATTTATTTAAACTAATTGGTGCGACTTGATTAAAAAAATAGCGCACAATGCCTTTATATAGTTTCCAATGTGCCATGCCTTTCAGGGAATGGGTCTGAGTCGGAAATTTGTTGATGTTATATTTCCCACATAGCAGTAGCCGATAGTATCTCTCTAAGAATGGGACTTACGGTAGACTTTTTCATATAAAATCCCCAAGTATGCAAATGACGTATGCAATTGATTCCCTCATATGCTGTATGAAGTTGTGCATTACGCAAAACGGAATCAAATGCAATACCCTCATTTGCATACTTGGGTCTTAGATAGGAAACCTCTACCTTTAAGTCATCTTGGGTTTGATGGCTTCTGAAATTAACGAGCGTCCCTCTCTCTCCCTGGTACATAATGGAGGCTTTGGACGTCATCTACTCACATTGCATCACAAGCTTTCACTCATGTACTGGTCAAAGTGTTAATTTTCGCATGTGGTTAATTTTTTTTGCACGCTTCTACAATTTTTAAGCAATTTTCACTTATTTTTCAAATTTGGTCTTTTTTCAAACTCCTATAAGACTTACCCACAAAATAAACCTTTTCCGCGTGTCTTAATTTGTCACAAATAACTTTTCCGCATGCCCACTTACGTCTCAACTGTCTTCCTCACGAATGCAGAAAAGCACAAAAATTGATGCAGAACAAATATTTCCACATTTTTACAGTATGTGGGAGAGGATGTCGCTCCCTGTATGTCTGAAGGCTTTTGATGTCATTGCTCAAATATTGTATTCTGAGAAGAAAGTGAAATTGGTAACAGTGGTTGATGCCACATTAGGATCCCCCCCCCCCACATCCCACGATTCCCCAGAGGTCACTCCCCCCCCCCCCCCTTTATAGGTGACCAACAAATTGAATTAATGAATAAGGTCACTGAAAAATGCTCTGAATATGCTCCAAATAATAATTGTATTCGGAGAATGGAAATGTGTTGTTGTGATATTGGTGTGTTGGTTTTTTAGCTACATTAGACCCCCCCCCTCAATCCCCCACTCTTCCCCAGGTCCCCCCCCCCCCCCTCTCAGGGACCCATTAATGAATAAGGTCATGAAATGCTCTGAATATGCTACAATATAAGAGGGTATTCTGGAATGTAGAAAGTAGGTACAGGGGTTTATTGCCACATACCACCTCCCCCATACCACTTATCCCAGGTCCTTCCCCCCCCCCTTCTCAGGTGACCAGTAATGACTAAGGTCATGAAAAATGCTCTGAATAGTGCTCAAATAATATTTATTCTGAGAAATGTGAAATTAGTTAACAGGGATGATGCCCCACTTACCACCCCCCCCCCCCCATCCCACTATTCCCCAGGTCCACCCCCCCCCCCCTTTTCAGGGGGGGACCATGCAAGGAATAAGGTATGAAACTGGCTCTGAATATGCTAAATACAAATAATATTGTATTCTGAGAAATGTGAAATTAGGTCACAGTGGTTCTATGCAAATTAGCACCCCCCCATCCACTCTTCCCCAGGTCCACCCCCCCCCCCCTTATCAGGGGACCCATTAAGAATAAGGTCACTGACAACTGATATGAAATGCTCCATAATAGTGTATTTGAGAAATGTGACAATATTTAACCGTGGGTTTATGCCACATACACCCCCCCATCCCACTATTCCCCAGGCCACCCCCCCCCCCCTTATCAGGGGACCCATAATGAATAAGGTTCCCTGAAAACTGCTCTGAATAGGCTAAATAATATTGTATTCTGAAGAAATATGAAATTTTAACAGTGGTTTATGTGCTTACATTAGGACCCCCCAATCCCATAATTTCCCAGGTCCCCCCCCCCTTTGTGGGGAGGAGTGTGGGGGGACACTGGTTGGATACTTCGGCATTTGGTTGCAGGAGGGCCCCGGTTCAAACCCCGGTAGGGCCACAGCTGGGATTTAATCGGGGGTACTAAATTCTGGATTAAGTTGTATACGGAATATGATTAACACTTAGAATTCCGCTCTCCCCGGGGTTCTTTTGGCTTGGCAAATGAACCACGAGAATATCCCGTCCTTCGGAGGGGACGTTAAGCCGGCGGCGTCCCACGTAAGGGAGTATACTGGACATGTGATCACAGTCAGTTTCGGTAAGAGTAGGGTGAAAAACACTGATTGTCCCAAAGCCGTTCGGGTTCAGTTTCGGGGGATACCCTAGTAGAGTGGTTAACTACTGTTGGGTATACCTCTTAGGTCTCGGTCTCTGCTAAATCCTGTAATAAATAAAAAGAATAATTTCCCCTCAGGGGAACCATTAATGACTAAGGGTCACTGAAACTATGATTGAATATTGCTCAAATTCTATTGTATTCTGAGAAATGTGAAATTAGTTAACAGTGGTTTATGCCACATTAGCACCCCCCCCCATTCACACTATTCCCCAGGTCTCCTCCCACCCCCCTTCTCGGGACCCATAATGATAAGGTCACTGAAACTGCTTTGATATGCTAAATAAATTGCTTCTGAGAATGTGAAAATTAGTTGAAGTGGATTATGCCACATTAGCACCCCCCCATCCCCTATTCCCCAGGTCCACCCCCCCCCCTTTATAGGGGACCAGTAATGAATAGGTCACTGAAACTGCTCGGACATGCTCAAATAATATTGGATTCTGAGAAATGTGAAATAGTTAAGTGGTTTATGCCAATTAGCACCCCCCCCATCCACTATCCCAGGTCCAGACCCCACCCCTTCTCAGGGGACCCATTAATGAATAAGGGTCTGATAGTAGTATGCCTCTGAATATGCTTGAAGCTCATACACAGGCATACGTGTACTGCACTACAAGTTAGTAGAAGTGTGGAGCAGAAACTTTGGAACAAATCGCACACATCAGATTCAACATCTGTAGGAGTTTCCTGCGTAGACATGGCACTTTCGTAGCACAGCTGTACACCAGGGCAAGGCGTGTGCTCAAAGCACGATGCTTCCTAGTTCGGCATCAGTTTCTTATCCCCCTTTCCAAGCCACAGGAAGATGGACACCTGTTGGCGTATATATACTTTATAGATTTAAAGTACAACATGGGTTCCTTTAAGGGATTGTTTTTTATAGTTTTATTGTCTTAAAGTATGCCTCGACTTCTCCCGAGGGGGGAATACATACGTAAGAGTTCCGCAGAAGAAATGGAAAAAGTGGTTTTGCAAGAGTGGAGGGCAACAAACTTTTAAGTAGTCAAAGAATGACAAATCAAAAATGAACAGCAGGTAGGCGGTATTTGTTAAAGAGCTTGTAGAAAAAACATTTGAGAATAATCTTTTGTTCCATTTTGGTGTCGTCTGCGAAGAGGGACACATGGATTGGCTTTGTATAGTGTTTGTTTCTGTGGTAGAAAGTTGAACTAAATGTTAACCCTAAACATAATTTGCTCGCTGTTTCCACATGCACCTTTTCATTTTCCTTGGGGGGTAGTGCCCCACAAGTTAACCCCTCAAGAAGTGGGGGTCAAAGGTCATCTAGAGTTCATGGCCCAAATGGCCAGATTTATCAAATTGCTTAGTGTTTTCCACCTTTGTGTTCAATTTTTTTCATGACACTCGATACAGTGGTCTTTGGGTAGTGCACATGTTTTATACCTTGGTGACCTCCTGGGACCTTTGTTCCCCATTCACACTCCACGACACATAACGACACATACATTTCGGTTAATTCTGTATTTTTATTTAAGTTTCATTCTTAAAATTACTGAAAATATGACCTTTTTAAATCACGGTTCTCTTAGTATAGGACAGTTAGGTTTATTAATCTCCATGTCCTAATTGCCGATTGTGTACATTTACCCAGAAGAATCAGTTGTCTTCAGCAACTAGACTTATTATTGGACCTATCATGGCCTTCGCTGCGTGTAGTAGCAAGCGCCCTCCCCTCCATATTCTCGACTTTTATTTATTCTTACGTAAAAATAACAACACAAGAAAATCATCAAATTGTATTATATGGCAGAAAAGCAGAGGAAACAATTAAAAAAGTAACCATCACCCTCAAAAATTTTTTGAAATTACAACGTACTATAAATACAAGATGTTTCAATGGAACAATCAAATTCCTTCTCGCTCATTCATCTCAGGACACTATTTGACCTGTGGCTGTTTCCTTCGCCCCCATACATGAGTTTTGCATTGATATACAGCAAGGATAGCATATGTGCTATTACCGTGACTCTATCTCGTGTACAAGTCGCTTTGAATTATAATATCATCGTTGTCCAGAAAACCTAACCAAGACAATACTCTGCGGCCAAGCCTCTAATGCTTTGCGGGAAGGCAGCTGATTCTTTTTACAAACAAAAACCAAGTCCATTCCTGTAGATCCTTTGGGTTCCATTAAAAGTGTTATGTTGTAAAAATCACCAAGTGAACAGAAATAATATGTTTTAACTCATTTTAATGTATTTTCACGCTGGTACTGCTAAGTATACGCAGCACCATCCATCCGTCTATAAAGTAATGGCTATTATGCTGGATTGTGCCTGCCAGTCAGCTTGACTCATGTTAGTAAATGCCAGACCTGTATTCACCTCCTCACAGAAAACTTAGTGGTTTTGGTTTTCATCTTTGCCAACCATTACCAGCTCCCCAGGTTCTAATCAGAAATGGACGACTCTTGTCACCACTAAAAGAAAATGTTGCCTTTAGTCCGACATTTTGAAAAGGCACATTGTAAAAAAGCAAAGCGCTCATACATGGCATAATGCTTTTTAACTGTGGCCATCGTTGTCGCAGGATCGACCACACCACATTTTGGCATGTTCTGTTGTTACCACCCGCGCTATGACCTAACGGTTATGTTTAGTAATATTTCGGTTTGGCTGGCTGTATACCAGTTTTTGGAAATGACCTGGCCCCGAAAGTCGAGACAATCACAGGACGTCCCGATGCACGCTTTTGTTCACTCCCAGATTGTAGAATTTGGTGAAATGAGTGTTCTCAACTTATGCAATTAAAGTGTTAAGTTTAACTAGAAGTAGGAAAAATTGATATAATGATGCAATAGCTTGTGTGTTTGTTTTATGAGTATTTGGACCTGAGATGCAAGTATCGTTGAAGTGCCACCCTTATTCATGTATAGTATACCTGCTTTTTCGCACGGAGTTTATTTTTACTAATACCACCCAGACCAAATAGCGGAGAAAATGTAGTGGGAAACCAGCCCATAGATATACCGGAGAGATATTACCATATTCAAACTATATTTAGCACCGGATAAGAATTTTAAAGCAAAATCTTTCAATTTTAGCCACATAATTTTGGCCAATGTGCATCGCAGTGTCAAAAATTATCACGGAAATAAATTTATATAACAGACTTAAGGTTTGCATAATTTTATGACAGCATTTGTGGCCTTTAAAGTGGTCAATTGTACTTGAACGTGTGTGAGTGTATTAAAACAAGAAAAAAATCCCATTGTGGGTTTGTTATTATTCTGGGCAATAATTTAGATAATTTTACGGACATTGTAAGTATAGAAAATGATAGAATGTTGCGTTAGGATTTGTTGTAAATGGTGCAATAAAATTCTTCTTTGGATATTCAGAAGAAGATAGGGACACAAAATTTGATGGAAAATATTCCTACTATAAAGTGACGTTTTATGCATTGGTCAATAGAAATTCCTGAAAATGGTCATAAGTGTCAGTCCCCCACCCCTTCTACCCACAGGGGGTGAAATTTCCTCATTTAAGCATTTCCCGCTTTTTTGAAATTTTGTTAGTGCCAAATTTTGAGATTTTCTTTGATTTTCAGCCTTGTTTTTGCATTTTACTCTGTTTCCCTCTTTTTACCCTTTTCATGTTTTTTTTTTTTCCATGGCCTCTCACTCCCCTGGACCCATTACAGCAAACCTTCAGAGTACATTAAATGGAAAAAAAGGTCCACTCAGTAGGACTAAGCCTGATTTAAAACCTTGGGGCTAAAGTTAGAGTTCCTTTCAGGGATTTCCAACTTGGTGTTCTACTTTGTGGCAACCAAGATTCATCTAAATTATCTGGTATTGATGTCAGTATAGTCTATTGCCCATATTACTGAAGCAAGGATTTCAGTTTTTAAAAAAAAAACTAATAAAAATTCCTGCAAATATACTGGTTACTATACATGTGATATAGAAGTATGTGGGTTAATGAATATTGTGTATCTTCCTCTATTTACGTTTTACGCATAGCTGTGCTGTACTATTATTGTGCATGATTAAACATTGCTTTCATGCATGTGTTTGATGTGTTCATGGTTTTGCAGTTTGTGCATTATGATAGATTTACATTTACTGACTAAAATTTCAGACTGAACTTCAGAGCCTTTATTTGGATTGTATCATCATGTAGTCTAGTCAGCATTAGTAGGGGGGTGAATTGAAACATTTCAAATACTGATTCCATGCATACATATTTAAAGGTGTGTGTTCAGATCGCTTTGGGGCCTCCATGTACCCAGAAGAAGTAGTATCGATTTTGATATCAGATGAAAGGCTTGTATTTTTCTCATTGTCGTCCTGAAATTAGCAGCCCAACAAGTCCATTTCACTCTCAAGATATAAACAAAAAACTGTCGGCTTAATTGTCTTCTAAACGTAGCCACAAGTCATTGGTAATGGCTTGTGGTGGGTTTCAGGATTTATTCAATTGTGTGCTGATGCGGGGGCCGTGTGTATCCCTGATCGGACGGGGGGGGGGCTCTAACATGGCACGCTATTTGAGGCTGGGGCGGAGGAGGGACAGTCGGGGGTTTCCACCCTACCTCTGATTCAACACTGACTGCGTGTACAGGGACAGTTGGACTCTCTGTACACGGGACCGACGGCTTGACGTCCCCTCTAAAGGACGGAGTATTCAGGATCCATTTGCCCCAATCCAGTGTGAACCATGGAGGAGAGCTGTATTCTGTATTTAATCAATAGATGGTTATACAGATCAAATCCAGAAAGAATTATAGTACCCGGATAAATCCAGCAAGTGCCACGACCAGCAGTGCCACGACCCGCAAGTGCCACAAATTTGGTTGGTAAATTTGCGCCAGAGGCAAGCACCCTAGGCCACGCTCTCACACATAACGCTCTCCTATATTGATGGTAACCTCAATATTAGTACAGGTATGGAATAGGGCTTTCGCAAGGTGATTATTGCTTCTACGCAACAAACAAGTTTGTTTTCCACGGTATTTGATGGAGCGTATGTGCAAGTGCCAGGCTCTCAGATCAAGTAGAAAACACAATAGACATAAATTGGAACAAGAACCTTTAAACAGCCTACTTGTTGCTGAAAAGTTTAATGAATAATTTTGGCCCCAAATATCATTATTAATGACCCCTACATTGATATTAAAATCTGCACTATAATGAATTTTAGTAGTCCAATATTGACTTGTTTAAAATAGTTGCCTGTCCCTGTGGTTACTGTCAAGTTCCTGCCTAGGGGCGAAAAAAACAACTGGTTAGACATGTAACCCTATGCAGGCCGATCGATTAGGGGCGGAGTGAGCATGCGTCTCCCGGTAATTTCTGCAAAATTTTGCAAATTATTTGACAAGTTTCATCAATCAGCCTTCAGCCCCCCCGGTAATTTGCACGTTTCTTCAAATCCGGATCCCTCCCCTGATTCCAACCTTTTACATCTGGTTACAACGGTACAGACTGCTCAAGCCTTTATTTTTAATCAATTGGATTTAAGATGCAGTTTCGCTCAAATTCTCAGCGAGTCTGTGAACATTTGTTTTTATGTACAGAATAGCTGGAAGAAATAAAGGCACACAAGTACGCTATATTATAATTATGATAGAATGTAGCTGGGACACAAGGTCACAAGTTCACAGTGATGTCCAGTTTCTGCTATACAGCAAGTAAATGGTGAAATAGTTGACTACTATAAATCATGGCCGTCCATAGCTCGAGAGTAGGGGCTTGACTTTGATGAAGGGATGACGATGGAATCTTGTCAGCAAGGGAGAGCTTGAAATCAATGAGGCAATTCCGTCGGCATGCGTGAATAACGATTTTGATTTATTATTGTTATTTTAATAATCTGGGGGCGTTTGGTGAGACGCAACATTGCTTCGGGTGGTTCCTGGGGAAGAAGTTACCTAGAGCGTTGTTCTGAGAGCTAACTAAGAGAAGGGGAAATCTGTATGACAGACGCAACTGTCCCTAGACATTCCGTGAAGAATTGTTTTAAAAAAAAAAGTTTTTGTTTTGTCTGGCAAACTGTCATTGTTAACAAGCTTATGTAGTTATCAATAGGCTAAATATTCTTTGTTAATGATTTACTTTTTGTGTTATAATGGGAAGCATTCTGCGGTATTGACATTGACGTGTGCCTTGGACATTAATTCCTCGTCCATCTAATGCATTAACTGGTTGTCATGCTATACCGGGGGTGTCCAACCTTTTTGATGCAGGGGCCGCATTGGTTGAATCTGCAACTACTGCGGGCCGCAAACAAGTAATCGGGCTCTCAAGTTTGGTTTATGACGTGCCTATAAAAGTCTGGAAGTAGGACCCATATCTATACCAATATTTGCTGAAAAAGGGACCCATAGCAATACCAGAGATGCAGATTTTGGGTCAAATTCAACACAGATTCTCAATTTTTGTTGATCTTTTTAGAAAATTTTGGGCTTCATTTTGAGGAAATTGGATTAATTTCCCCACAATTTTGAGAAAAGTTTGGTTTCAGATTGATGAAATTTAACCAATTTTTCAACAATGTTTAAAAAGTTTGGTTTCAGATTGAGGATATTGAACTAATTCAAATGACATTTTTTTTCTAAATCTATTATTTAAGATATCTATGCATTTTAATTTTTCTGGGAAGTACCTCGCGGGCCGCATGAGAGCTCTTAGTGGGCCGCAGGTTGGACACCCCTGAGAATTCAGGCCTGTGAGAGTTCAGCTTGTTAGCTGAATTTAGCTCTTTTTCATGTTTTCAAAGAGTCAACATTTTAGCTTTTTCTTTCATTTTCAGCCTGTTTTGACCTTTTTACCTATTTTACCCCCTATGTTTCAGTTTTTTCAGCTTCTTTTTTCAAAACCCCCTCGCAGTCTGAGAATGCTTTACATTAGATGTAGTGGCAAAACAGCTTAATCGCACCTCGTCTGAGGTAATACAGAGTTTCGCAAACTACGTTATTGGTGGATACAAGGTGGATTTTGCTGGAGGAATCTCCCCCTTTCCTCCTCCTCACCACAGCTTTTCCCTTCCCTTCAGGAAAACCAAACTGTCAGCCCCCCGAAACATAAGCATTCCCACTTGACACTAAAAGTGTAATTTTTTGCACAAATTTTAGAGTGAATTTACCCACTGAAATTTACCTTATTCCCTATTTTCCCTCCCCACAGTGTAAGTGCGTGACACAACACCGACTGCACGCACAAGAATGGCTATAAATTCTTTCCCACCATGCATTCTTCCAATACAATTTTTTGCACTGGTTGCACATTAGTTTATAGTTACAATAAGTCCTAAAAATAAACAAACGCACCCAGATTTGCAATTTTAAGTACTTTTGTCACTATAACCCATGTGACACCATGCAAAAATTTGGTTATTGAAGAAATGCATTGTGGATACTCGAGAGTGCACAATTTTCAATGCAGAATTATTAATTTGTGCACACCCATTTTTGTGTTGCATGTGCTAATCTAGCTCAGTATTAAACACCAAAGAATTGTTATAGTTCTTGTAAAATCATCTTGTGCTACTGGTCGTCCTTATCAGATTCAAGCTATTCCAAACGTGACTGGTGCCACCTTAAATGCACTCTCAAGAGCCGGCTGAGCCACCCACTTTACGTATTTTCTATTCAAATAAAGTCTTGCCTAACATCAGGTGATGCAACATTTGCGATGATAGTATGGCAACTGTTGGCCCTACATGGTTTTCATTAATACAGTTACAACCAAAGGCTATTCTGCTGCCTAAACTAGTCTGCGTCTCAAGGCCTTCCGTGGTGAGCCGGAGCTATTGCAGATGAACCCAAGGTGGGCTTGAAAATAAATTAACGGCATGCTTGCTTAACATTTACCGATTGAAAGTTAATTTTGAATGTACAGGAGGATGTTCAACTGATAACCAATCAAACCTATAGAATAAATTGCGTTGGGGACTAGCGGGGCAGCCCTTCAACAATCACAGGTAGTATCTGCTTCAGCTTGGTGGGAATTGACCAGGAACTGGGTGATGTTTTGTCATTATGAGAACCAATTTTGCCACCCATCCCCCCAATTTATTTTGAGCCCAGTGCTCACAGTTGTTTGACCCTAAGTGCAATAGTCTCTTAGTTTTCGAAACATTTTTGAGTTATGTTTATAACCACAGATGGGTGGATGTGTGGGCGGATGGGCAGTAAAAGCATTAATTCCCAACTCGCCAACTACTCAATGAACTTCTAATTTGGAAAAAAGGATTAAACCACAGTTGTGGGGAGATCGGATGATGGATGGATGGATGGATTGATGATGCATGGATGGCCTGATAGATGGATGGATGGTATGGATTTGGATGGATTGATGGATGGATGGATGGATGGATTAATGGATGCATGGATGGCTGGATTCTGGATGGATGGAGGCTGGGATGATTGATGCTGGGTGGCTTTTTTGGTTGGGTGGATTTAATTTTTATGATTGATTTGCTTGCTCAATCAATCATGTGACACTTATTCATTGGTGGAGCGAGGCTTGTGCCTACATATCATCTAGTGCCATAAACGCTCCGTTGGACATGAACATTCTACAAGTGCCTTGTGAAGGCATTTGAGTATTCTTAGAGACTCTTGTTTTATTTACCTTGGAATCCTTCGCATATAATATACAGCTATCTTTGGAATAAAATAGCACTGTATGCAGTATTGATAAAGAGAAACAGTTATCTTTGTAACTGTATTTATGAATTTCTTCTAGACGCACTTCTGTTATGTTATGTTGTGAATTTATAATGCTAAACAACATCAAATACAATCCGCCGAGTGGTGGCCGAGCAGGGACGACAATTGGGCTGTTCAAAAATTATGGGCAAAATTACTAACTGAAAGTTTATGCAGTGTTGTTGCTTTCACATTGTGTGCATTATTGCAGAAGCACAATCAAGGGTTATGCCAAGAAGGCCCCATCTGCAATAGCTGCTATTGTCAGTTGTGTGTTATTGAGTGTTTAAACTGCTAAAATATACATCGGCACTATTGCAGATGGGGCCTTTTTGCTAAACCTCCAAATTAAAAACAGTATAAACCGTTGGGCTGTTCCAGGATTAATTTACCTTACACCCCCTGTGAAGGTACAATTGAAGTTGAGTAGGTGCCTGCTGTATGGGGGGTTATGGCATTCATCAGGAATAGCTCCTTATCAACTGCTAAATTGTAATCCACTGCTTATGGTGGACTTAGAGAGGATAGCCATGAACAAATGGACAGGTGGAAAGGTCCTGTTAAGAATGAGGTATTGCACATTATGTACATGCCAAAAATTTCCCCTCCCCCCCCCCCCATCAAAAATAATAATTTTGACGATTTATGAAAAAGAGGGTGTTGTCTTCTACTCGCTATCCCAGGCTGTGTAAACATTTTTTCCCTCCACAGGAGCACGTGTTCACAGTTTTCAAGTTGAGATTAACCAAATAAGAATAGTTTGGTATACGTTAAAGTTGGGTGACCCGATCCACAACCTCGGTGCCCCCACTTTAAAAAAAATAGGACTATTCTCCCCAAAAACCTTATATCTTGTTGAAAAAATTTGTTAGTTCCTAATATAAGGTCTCAATTAGAAGTTGTCCAACGCATCGCCAGCCTTAAACACTAATTAAAAAGCTACTTTTTGCTGTTGTTTTGGAAGACATAAAACTTAGCTTTAAAGATGTGCCATCCATATATTTTCAGATTCTACTTGTGTGGTTTCTTTTTCCTCATTTCTTTTTTTCACCGTGCCTAGCATCCTTAATAATTAGGCTGAGTGGCTCATTATATAAATCCCACTGTTTGTATTGAATTGTAATTAAAATATATTTTTCAAAATACATTAAAAGGTGGGTAACCCAATCATGGTTAAATTTTTCATTATTATTTTCTTCTCCTCACATGGCCATGGAAGCTTTTCACCAAAAACATCTGATTACAAATTGGAGTTAAATCGGTCCAGTCATTTGGATAGTATGAATCAAAAATGTGTACAAAATTGGCCCATAATATGTGATGTGATCAAGCAAAATGAGTCTGAAGTTGGTTAGATTCAATTTTTACTTTTCCATGTAACTGTATGCATATCAGTGTATTTAGAAATACACCCCCTGTTTTGGGGTATGATATGATACTCAGAACACTAGTGCTGTAATCGATAAACTTTTTGGGTATCGATATGTCGGAAGACACACATCCGACATGTCGATAACATTATCGATAATCACATACATGTATGTAAAATAAAACAACGTTGCTCTCTTCAGCCTTGTGCAAACGGCACTAATGCAACAACATCCCAAGTCTTGTGTGTGCACCGCATCGTAAAAACAAGCTCGTTATACGTCCATGATTATACATGCGCGAAGGCATGTTTATTTCACAAACAGCGACCATATAATATTATGAGTGCGTTGGCAGAATTTATAGCTCCTTGGGTTTTTAAAATTACATTAAATTTGTCCAAAATATACATATAATATTAGCAATTATCGGGGCACTGACACCCCCGCGTGAATGTACTAAAATCACGGGACTCTCCATTCATAAATTGCAAGTCCTTTGAAGTGTGCCGCCGTAACACGTTAGCCAATCAAAAAAAAATCATTTATCGTCCATAAATTACAGCTTAGCCAATCGGCAAATGTAAACATGATCCCATGACCTCAATCTGAAACACATTTTCGTCCCTTTGATGCGCAGAAAATGGCAGTAATAACCGAGAACTCGTCTGCCGCGCATCTGTACAAACTCTATGGAGAAGTTGATGCACTGAAATGATGCTGTAATTGACACGCAACTTCCTTAACAATTTCTTTCTTTTCACCTTTCCAAAATAAAAAACTCGTTAGATTTGTAGTAGCGAATGTTTCCTGTTGATCAGTAGGCGTTTCAGATATTTTTTTCCAAACGACAGCCGTGTTTCGTAAATGCGTAGCGATATGTGAAGTCTACACAAAGCCGACGTTTTTCACAGCTGCTACAAGTTACAGATTACGCTAATCTAAATTGCAATTGCAAGCAATGGTCACGTTAGTGGATATGAACTCCGAAATTGTCTGTCATGTTTGTGTGCTATAAAGAATTCTTCAAAAGTCCGCTGCCGAGGTTTATTTCAGTGATATATATATACTGATTGGTGACCGATAAATTAAAAATAATCAAGCAGGAAGAACAGGCGATTTCATTGTCTGATCAAGTGAGTTGTCAAGCGTTTTTGACATTTGCCTTTGATGTCGTTTAGTATCGATACTACCATTTTGTGTATCAACATGTCGGAAGTTTTAAAAATATAGCGACAATCGATACTTGCGACAATCGATTACAGCACTACAGAACACACATTTAGATGTATATACAAGTATACAATCCACTGAACTTTGTCCCTCGTGGATGAGCATGTTATAACTCAGGCTGACAACTAAAGTGCAGACTTAATCAACGCTACACATCTATTAATTTGACTATATTTTTATACTTTTTCCAATAATGGTGATGGAAACTATTAATATTGTTGATGTTTGAGATGGTCAGGTTGAATTGTGACTGCTGAGAAGCCGGCAGTGTTAAATCTGCGTGTCTGCCATCATCATTATCAATAAATGTGTGAGATGCCAATTGAAATAAAAAATAAAGGCATTGAACTTCATGTTCGAAGCATAGATGTCTGTGTCACTGACATGGCTGTGTATAGTGTGTTCCACAAAAAAATCAGCTGGGTTGAGAAAGTTTGACTTGGTTTTACCAAAAAAAAGTAACCTTTAAGATTTTAAAAAATACTTGACAAATATATGTGACAGTGTTTCTAAGAAAGATACACCAACTCCTGGAACCTGGAGGACATATGATAAAACATGTCTGGATTTTTTGAAAAAAATATTATCACTGTACAAACTTTATCTCTACTAACAAAAATTTTAACTACTGTATAAGTGGAAATTTCTGCGTACATATATTTTTACCAAAATGCGTGAGAAATTTAATTTCATGGTATTGACATCAATGCAATACAAATCTAATGTAAAAAGTTTAATTTCGCGAGTTTTTTTATTTCGCCTTTTTATGTTCACTCACGAAATTCGCGAAAATAAAAACCTCACGAAAATTACACTAAACCAGTAGTTTTTAAAATCATCAAGAGAACATACCTAACCTCTTTAGGCTCGATTTGCTCATTACATGATTTAGCATGATATACCTCAGAGTAACCAATCAAAATAGACCTTATATCTTTAACAAACATTTACGCTTTTCTTACCCTGTCTCTGATAGGATAAATACACATATAACCCCATGTTTAATGATTAGAATTGGCCCGTAGACCTCGGCGGGGGTGGGGGGGGTCTGTGAGACCCCTCGGGGGGGGGGGGGGAGGTTAAATATACATTTGAGATTGATGTGAGGAAGTTTGATTTTTTTGTCAACAGAAAATTGTGGAATTTGGATATTAAACAGGAAACAGGAAAAATCTTTCAGTAACCGCTTGCAAAATCTACAGGAAAAATGATATATTCTGTAGTTAGTTGGTAAAATATACAAATAATCATGGCTTGAACTGAGGCTATCGATTTTTTTTGTCTAAATAATACTACTACAGGTAAAGGCTTATAATTAAAAAAAAAACACGATTGCAAGATGTAAAGCTACGTTAGAGTCAATTTGCAGATTCAATTCCGCTCTCAGAAGCGAGCGAGGACAATTTCTCTGCCGTTGTGTGTCACGGCAGCGTTGACCGCGGCCGGAAGAAGCAATCTCCAGGCGATTGAGACGATTTGCGAGGCAAGCAGGTGATTCCTCACTATCCAAATTGATTGACTGAGTAGAAATTGCCCCCGTTTAATGTATCTTGTGGTCTCTCTCTTTCTCTCTCCCCTTTTAACTTGCGATCGTCTAATGTGTGGCAAGCAAAGTTGCCTGAAAATGTCCACGGCTCTTTACCGAGTTGTAAGAGGTGGGCCAATGCAGGATAAAAAGCTAGAAAAAAGACTGCGAAGAGTCCGTCCCCGTATAATCTCTGAGAGGAGAAATGGGTGGAAAAGCCAAATGCCTATGGATTGGATATCTAGGGACCTAGGGAACATATCTCACCAGGGCTTAGAATGGCGCTGTTCACTCGGATAATATCGATGGGTCTGATGAAAGTTGGCAACAAGAGACATATCCCAGACAGGTCGCTTACCCCACTCAAATTTTCTCAGACGAGCGAGCGGCGAGATGCATGTTAAGGTGCCGGCTGCTCCTTGTATACGGTCACTTTACAAAATCAATGCTGGGTTATTCCACTGATGGCAATAGGGGTGTGAATATCTGATAAAGAAATCACATCAACATTGTTGCAAAATGTGCACTGTTGTCTTGATTGTAATTGCGCGCTACTGAAAAGTAATACAGTAGCCAGCCAGTATTTTGTCTGTATTTAGTCATTTTTAAGGATTATTGTGTTATTCTTAGGTTCCTTGTGTGTAATGTAAATGTAATGATTTTAAAAAAATAGGGCTGAAAATGTGAAAGCTGTAATTGTAATTCTTCATCATCTTTGGGATGCTTAATATTTCAAAAAGGAGTATTTGGAAAATTGGTCAATACTCAAAAATTGAGAATTACCCAAAATCGTGAGCACACGTTCAACATGTATTTTCCTCGTTATGGACCCGAGAACAAAGTAAAGCAAAGTCAACCAGTCCTTTTGTAAAGGGGTCCTTGGATAAGGTGAATAAAAATGTCACTATAGACTATGAAATTAACTAATCCCTTATTAAATGCCCAGGTTGGATACAAAAGTGGAGCTTGGGAAGTAGTAGCTGAAAACCATACCATATTTGAGAAATTTACAAGTGGCACTTTCAACAAAATATAAAATTCCCTCAATTGCTCTCAAATGATACTGATAGTCTAAGACCTTAAAAGAATACATATATTTTTACAAAGCAACAAAATAACATACCACAAAAACAGATATGTGCCTTAATAAGAGGCTAAGAACATCCAGTTAATTTGTAGGCCAAATTTGGGTTTGTCTTAATTTTAATCAACAAAATGTTGGCATTACTTTAATCAGACTCCTACGCATTGGATATTAAAAACCACAAGGTCTCATAAAGTGATACACAACCTCATTCTACCGACTTATTTAAAAAAAGTTGAGATTTTTATATCATCTGAACCGTTTTTTGCCTTAGTAATCCATTGTGGCCGCATGAGTTTCATATGTACGCTCTTTAAAAATGTACAGGAAACAAATCTTTTTATTATGGCCTAAAACCAACAAAACCAGACCTAAGGCCAAAATAAAAAAAAATTGTTACATTTAGAAAAATTTGGAACAGGGGTAATGACTCTTGCCCCACATGTTTACCTAATATTAAGTGCAATTCAGTAACAAACTGCAGTTTGTATTTTGTGTCGTAACCCAGACAGAAATTACAAGCAAAGTGGCCTACAAAAATGAAAGCTTGGAATCAACTCAAGTTTGTGAATAATCTTTTCTAAGCTTATAATAAAACAGAGGTGCTGGAATCAGAAAAATGCACCAACCTTTAATGATTTTTTGAATCCAATCGCACATGGTAAGAATGTGAGTTAAGAACTGAAGAGGCTAGAGCTAATATTTTGGGAAGCGCATTTTAACTGGTTATTAAAATGAGTATATGGGATAATTAGCCAATCAGAAATCCATATGAAACTGATGGACGGTAGTGCTTAGGGGTTGAAAGAGACCTATATAGGCCCAATGTATCAGCTTTAAATCAGCATGTACTCAAGAGGTTTAGAAAAGAAGGTACTGCTTATGCAGATGCAGTGAGAGTGCCTGTACACATCTATGTTTCTTCTTCCTCCTCTGTCTCTCTCCTCTTTCCTTCTCTCTCTCTCTCTTGTCGTCTCCTTCATTCTATTCTTTTGCTCTCCCGTCCCCTTCTCTCCCCTGCCCTCCCTCTCTCCCCTTCTCTCTCCCAGCTCCATCTCTCTCTCCCATCTTCCCTCCCCTTTGCCCTCCCTCTCTTCTATCGTCCATCTGCTCTCCTTTCTCCCAGGTGAGCTCTAAGGCGTGTCACAAGGTATTTCGACGGACGGGAAAGCGGTTTAAAACCAGGTAAAACCGGTAAACTGGTTAACCTGGTCAAAACGTGGTCAAAACCTAACGACTCATGAAACTGCATAAACAGTGCCAATGGGTTATGAAAGAGTGCCTATTAGGGTTATAAATTGTATTTTTAATAATTCTGGAATTTAATTCACAATAATTCACAATAGAAGAAACTAAGATTACTTAAAATTTGTATACACCACACACCTTTTTCCCATTTTGATCCTCCCTGCAGACTGCATTCCATACTGCTTCCTGCCATTGCCTCATACTCAACATTACATAATCCAGGACATATCATTGCTCATTTTCTGTCTTACAACATTTTGTCCATTGCATTGTGCCATGTGCTTCTATTCAATCCATCAGACATACATCAAGTCATATCCTGTGCTTGCAATTCACATAATCTTTGTATATTATCAACTAGTTGAATTAATTGTTCAAACTCCAAAGCCTATGTATCAAACTCATAATGTTTAGAGGTGAGACCAAAATCCTGTTTGGGGCTCTTATGAGTCACAGCCTGGAAAAACTTCAGCCTGTTGTAGAAACTGTAATGCTCAGTCAGTGCAAAAAAAAACTTGGCAAGACTGAAAAAAACTCACTTGAAAAAAATGTCCTGGTCATTTTGCTGGACAAAAAAAAGGCAAACATTGAGGAAAAACCCAATTGAGGCATGCCTCTTATGCAAGCATTGGACAGTGCTGATCCTTCAAAGAAGATGGACATCCAAGATAGTTCCAACAACATCGGTCACCTCAGAGTTCCAACAACATCATCCACCTCCTTTGTTACAACAAACATCGTCCACCTCAAAAGTTCAACGTCGCCTCCTCATGATGAAGATCAAACCAAAGCACAAAAGCTAATGGCAACTGGCCTCAATTGAATGGTGGTTAAAGAACCAGATGCTAAACAAGGCAAGTCGGGATGGAACCAGGATTGCTAGAATGTTTTTGATGAGTGCAAACATAACCTTTAAACCACTACACCAACCAACTCAATATGCGATAGAAAATCACTAAGTCCAAAGAGGCTTGATTGACATCATCGTACCAACCACTCATATGGCACGAAATTGCAGTGACCCTCATTTTTTTTGAAATAAATAATGTTTGTTGAAAAGTTAATTGGGTTTAAAGTTGAAACAAGAAATTGTGGTAAAAAAAACCAATACAAAACTCCATTTAAAAAGTACAATTGGGTTTTGACCACATTTGACCACTTTGGGGCGGTCACAACGCCAGGTTAAAAAACCAGGTTTTTAACCGGTTTGAAAACCGCTTCCGGTTAAAAAAAGGGGAGGTGTAAACAATTGAAAACTATGTTTCGCCCCTCCTCTCCCTCTTTCCGTGACGATTTATAACTTCCCATCTCACCTTCCATTCCTTCCATCTCCATCCCTTCCCTTCCATCTCCCTCCTCTCAGTGTGTTGAAAAACATAGACATCGTAACCACTCCCTCCCTGGGAAATGAGGGAGTGGTAAAAATTACCCAATTTGAAGGGGTCGGTCATGAACATGGCCTGGCGCATTGGGGACGATGAAAACCTCCAAAGGAGGGATTTAAACTGGCTCATTTCCCACCGGTCAGTCACTGGCAGGTAATATTGGTGTCACTCTTACACAGTTCTAAACCCCAAGGAGTTCGAGAACTAGTTAGAACAATTGAACCAGGCCCGGCTGGCCTCAGGGGGCAGGCCAGAGCTTGGGAAACGACATAGACCGGTTTGTTTTCAATCCTTCAAACGTGAACCCCATTGGAGTCCATAAAAGAAAATTGGCGTTATCTGTTCCAGTTGGGACATAGAGAGTAAGTTGTTTTATTTATAGCTTGGAAACAGTTTTATGGTTTGATTACGGAGTGGTATAGACATATATATAAACGGTCTTAATGGCGTGGTGGTGGAATAAATCCAAATCCCCCTTTGTTTATTGCAAAATATATTTGTTATTATAACAACACTATATTGAAAACTTAGGCCTTTGTTGAAGGATGTTCTCTCTCCATATGATTCCAGCCAGAAGATTTGCGTTTGTAGAGGGAAAACAATTTAAAGGTTTTTTTTTTTTTTATTCTGTGCTGCTGTGGGATTCCAAATAGGAAGCGTTTGCTCGTGCGGCCTGGAGCTACAACATACAAAACAAAAAACACTAAAGTGTAGTGGAATTCGGTTGTGTAGGGAGGATTTCTATTGTGTTGTGAAACACCTCAGTTTTTTCCCTCTCTTCATCCCTTAAACATGAAAGGTCTTGCAGTTGAAAATATTAACAAGTATTGTTTGTAAAAAGGGGCAACAACTCTGGTTGATGCACCAGTTAATGCCATAATGAAGACAACAACTTATTCAAAAAATAATTAGCGAATTTAAAAAAGGGTCATCAAAAGCCGTCAAAGATTTCCATTACGTATTAGATGTGTGTGGGTTTTTTTTAAAATACTTATTTGTTAATGGTAATTTAAATTTGTGAAAAACCTGGTGCTGGGGGGGTTATTTTTTGAATTTGAGTAAAATTTGAATGTCGGAATCTGGTCAATTTTCAGTTATCGCCAAAAACTTTTTTTTAATTGTTGAGTGCAATAGCTCAAGAAAATGTGCAGTTTGTTCCTTTACGCCTTGATAAATTCTTTGGGAAACGGCAAAACAATGGTATTTGAGTTTTTCTCAGTTGTTGGAACCTTAGATTGATCATGGTAAGTGGGGCAGACCAGTTCTCTAAGGCTTGTCACTAGGGTCAAAGGGTCCATTTGGGTCAGTTTCGGTCATTATAAAAGGAACTCCAAGAATAATGGCTGATTCTAGAGAAATAAGGGGGACATAGCCTTTTCTCAAAAAATGCTTGGAATATTCCTGACCACAGGGGGTTCATGAACGTTGAAGGATGGTCCAAACCAAATTGAGGTCAAAGGTAATCATGGTGTGTCATTGGGGTCCATGGTGAAAACAAACCAAATTGGGCTATAGTGAATGGCATTTAGATTTTTCCATATTCTTTGGACAGAGGATAGTGAGAGGCAGGTTTTATCGGGAAGTTGTCTGTGAATTTCAGAAGCTTTCTGAAACAAATGTCATTCTTACTTAGGTTTGCACCAAGCATAGGTAAAAATTGGAATTCTGTTTTCCGGTAATGTTACAATGTGAAGGATTGATAGCCCAATGGTTGGAAAGGATGTAACTCTGTTGCCATGGTTTGGGTGAATTTTGTCAAGATGGTCTGATATCATTCTTCCCGAGTTAGGTTGATACATCTGAAAAAAACTAAGGAAACCTAGAAGGCAGTTAATACATTGAAAATTACCCACTTGGCTCCAAAAAAACACACGCATGGGCTCAGTAAAATCTGCACTGGGGCATGACTTTTATCAATGCTGGGTTATATTGTCCCAATCATATTCCCGTCTAATACCAGAATATTTACATTTATGAATCTGGGTAGGTCTTTTATATAACTAGTAATTATTCAGTGTTATGTACAGTCACATTTCATTACTTGCAACAAGAAAAGGCGGGTGGGTGGGCCATGACACCTACAATGCAGTAACGGTATGTGGCAGTGGTTAAAGCCACTATCAGTATTTCTTTCCGATGGAGTCAAATACCTGAAATTTGCAGGAAATAGATTAAAAGTTGAAGGGTAGTCTGTAGAAATCTCGTAAGTTTTTTCCTTTCCAACCGAAAAAAGTGACAAAAAGCGGAAGAAAAACGGCAATGTTCAAAGAATACGAATCTCCATTCAAATTACGTGTTGCAGTATATATTTAAGTGTCCGAACGGACACACTAATGACAAAATGTCCGATTTTGTCTTATTCGGGTTTCTTTTGGTCCTATCATTTGAAGGGTATTTAGGACACCATACTTGTTACATTACAAGCAAAAATTCTGGATTTTTGATGATTTTTTGATTTCTGATTTAGCAAAAGCACTGATAGGTCTTTAAGACACCCGTTTTGCTGATCTTCGGGCCAAAAAGTCAATGTGAATTCAGTTGGGTCATCATCGATAAACTTTTTCCGTAAGTACAAAACACATGAAGCAGTCAAAACAAATCAACAAACTTCAAAAACGTCAAATTTGTATTTTGCCTTTTGCAACTTAGGAAGGGGACGAATGAGTAATCATGAATCCAAAATTTTAAGTTTTAACAAAAGTTATAAAAAAACAAAATGGATAAATCGATTTCATGTTAACCAACTTGTTACGAGTGGGGACCCACGATTGCACTTCTGGCTTAGTACAATCAATTTTATGATGCGATTTCAGAAATTGGCTTTCCAGGTGTTAATAATACTATTACTCAATTAATTTATGTTAATCCCCCTCCGTCCATATTCATAAAAATACCAATTTAACTTTTTCCTAGTGTAAATGCACTATAAGTGATACAATGAATAAGGTATGAAATGTCTAGGTAGGTGGACCATGATCCTTCAATGTCTCATATTACTAACCGTTATCTACATATGCCTTCCATACAAAAATTCCTATTCGTTTATTTAAATTTGCACTAGTTAACAAACAAACAACTGTTGACATAATATGGATGATAAAAACGATCAATAAAAATCATTATTAAAATTTCAAGAATAGTACTTTGTTTTCATATCGGCTTAACGTACAGATAAACAGTACACCCAGGTGTTTTAAATGATATTTAGTCGCAAGCTTTATAGCATCATGTTCATCCGGTATACAAAAACATCAACCAATTTTTTATTGTCTCGGTAATGGGGATAAAAATTAGAAACAAAAGTCTAAATCGTTTTGCGGAAGCTCTCACGCTTCCATCTGTCAATGACAGATGTGAAGCAGAGGGTGTTTTTTGGAATCAACCCATAATGCATTGCAATGGGCACTATGCCATACCTCTCTTAAAATGACAATAGTGCAAAAATCACTCATGATTCGAGTTATTTTAAGTTAACTCTAATCGAGTGGCTTTTAGCTCTAAAAGAGCGAGAAAATGCAACCCGACACCTTCACTCGCGATTAACAGAGCGCACTCTCTTAACGAGTGGCTCAAAATGCCACTCTTCTTCGTAGTGAAGCCCACTCTGAAACTCTATGACCGGGTTGTAGCTCTAAAAGAGTGAGAAATGCTGAATGCTCGGACGAGTTAAGTGAGACCGTCAGCAAACGGTTGAACGAAGTTGAAATTGTGAAGAAATCAGAGATATCTTCACGTGGTGAGTATATTATATGTGTCAGTCACACAGTTCACTAGCAATTTACAGACAAAGTGGGGAGAAAGCCATTAAATGTTATTTACTGTATAGCACTCTACATACGGTAGTCTGGCGCCAGGCCTCCCGGCCATGCTAGGCTTACACGTGGTAACGAAACGCACAATCATGCATGTCACGGGCAGCATACCGTGATCATACACGTCATGCATTCCACAATCATGCATGTCTCACTGAATCATGCCAATGCTGCGCCACAATATTCATTCATTTCACGATGCTATGAATTATGACCTAACACATCAATATACTCACCAAACAACAAAATTCCTCAAGATCCAACTCTATAAGAGTGACTAGTTCTCTAAAAAATGGAGTTATCAGTTCACTCTTTCATTAGAGTTATTTTGTTCCACGTCTTTATTTTGAGTGGATCGCACTCTAAAAGATTCCGTCACTCAGGCTGGCTCCTTTTTTTTGAGTGAGATTTCACTTTTTTAGAGTGGTTTTTCACTCTTTCGTTTAAGAGAGTACTGTACTAAACACATGTTCAGTTCTTCGGGATAAAAAGGGTTCAAAAGTTTAAGAACACCAAGACATTTCATAATCATGGCAAAAAAATGCCTAAGTAAACTAATGCTTTTGTGGGCTAAAATGAGCATAAAGTCAGGTTTTTATGTGTTAAGAATAGGATTTTCATGTGATCACATGCCCCATGAGGTGAAATTTCCCAAAACTGGTGCATTGTGTCATTGACTCAACCACCCTCTGGATGTTGAATAGTGGAGTTTTGGTCGGCTATCCCTAAGAGCCCTCCTGTCCTTCAGAATTATAATTTTGATGTGTGTTATGCCATTGTTGAATTGTAAGGAGGGGGAAAGTTTGTTGAACAGGACGAGAAGAGATGAGTTTGAGCTAAGATTGCTCACAACCCCTATGTGTTGACTTTGTATAAGAGTTCTCCCATTTGCGACAGGGAAGAAGCAAGGGTTGGGCTGGTGAAAGGACCAAAGTGGTAAAGGTACAAAAGTGGTTAACGGACCCAAAGTTGTAATGACCAAAGTGGTAAGACCAAGTGTAAATGACCAAAGTGGTTAAAGGTCAAAATGGTAAAGGACCAAGTGGTAAAGGACAAAGGTGGTAAAGGACCAAAGTAGTAAAGGACCAAAGTAGGTAAAGAGTGGCAGAGGACTCAAAGTGGTAGACATCAAAGTAGATTAGAAGTGGGTTGTAAAACTATCTGTAGCCCCCCTTTACTATTTTCCTTTTTCCATTTTTGTCCCCTTTCACCACTTAGTCCTTTCACAATCTGTCCTTCTACCTTATATAGTTAGATTGAGGGTTTGGGTTGGAACAAATAGTAAAGGACCAACTGTCACTGACCGAAATGGAAACGGATGAAGTGGTTGTAAACTATGGTTGCCCCCCCCCCCCAATTTGAATTCTGATTTATCTTGATGAAATTTGTTTTTAGCTCAAGTTTGAGCTAAGACCTTCATCACACAGAGAATTAAACTTGAAACATCAGCAATTTAGCAGTGAGACTTGGATACCCTATATACATTCCAATTGTATTCTGAAATACAGTAACAATTTGTAGTGGTCATCAGTTAGCCAGTTTTAGGATGGATTGTTCAGTAAATTTACTCCGGATTCTTTGACAGTTTCTCCCAACACACACGATCCAACTTCAAAAATATTCCCCCACTTTGAGACAAAGCAGAAACGAGGTAAAATAAGCTGGCGAGCATTAAAACTGGCAGGTTATTTGCAAGTGGTGAAAAATAAGAGTGTTAAAATGTATCAGCCACAAAATTGTACTCCACTGTGATAACGAGGGAAGCGGCCTTTTTGACGTTTTTATGTGGGGCTCATGCACACTTGAAGTAGATTCCACTCCTCCTGGCGAGAGAGGCAGTGCTTTGAACTTGGACGAGTTAAGAGAGTTGTGGTAGAACCCAATTTGCGTGTATGGCAACGCCACAGGCGTCAAAAAAACGTCCAGTTTACAAAAAAGACGTCCAGTTTACAAAAATGACGGAGAGATTGCAAAACAATGACGTCGAGGTTACAAAAAAGACGGCGAGTTACAAAAAGACGGTCGAGTTTAAAAAAAAAGAGACTTCCAGATTTTCGCGCCCAGATTTTCGCGCAGCCCAGATCTTCGCGCTCATATTTTCGAGCCCCAGATTTTCGCGCCCAGATTTTCGCGCCGAGACGCGCCGGCATGGAAGTTAGATAGCCCAGACTCACTTCTTTGATACTTTACCAGTAGGGAGGACGTTTCTTGAATAATTGGCTTGTTTTAGAAAACTGATTAACAACTCCTGCTTTTTTATGATTGATCAAATTTTTTATGTATTGGTATGTTACAACTACATAATAATATTGTAATTTGCGCTTTAATACTTCGAGACTTCTTGGATGATAATATTTTAACGTTCTTAAGAGCTTTCAAGCAATATTAAGCTGCCCAGTGTAAGGTATGCCTTTCTCTGTGCACCACGGCCTTCAGCTCGATTGTAGGATCATGGCCACTTTCGGGAAGTGAAGAAATTACCACGTATGTGGGATTTATATTCATGGACCAGCAACGCAGCAGATTCTTTGCCACAAAGATATTTGACTTACCCATGAACAATAGTTTATAACCCGGTTATAATCCATGCTGCAATACCGCATCATGTCCCTTGTTTTCATAAATACAACAGTGTACTACAGCTTGCTGGAAATGCATCACAGTATTGAAAGTCGGTCTCTGTAAATTTGCAGAATGCAGAAATGCAGAGAAAAATGTACGCGAGTTGTTACCACTAGATTGAGTTGTGATTCAGTATCTGCATTGCTGCTTACTTTTACATGCCAAATGATTTTTGATGTACACTTTATAGTCCGAGGTGTTCTGAAAAGTTTTCTTGGCGTTGATCATTACCTATACATACACCCCATGTTTTTGTGTGCTTAAAGCACTATGGGTGTGCAGGGGTGTTGTATGTCTGCGTCAAAGACTCAGTTTTACTTAGTCCCCCTGGGGGTGGGTGGTAAACTGTGAGATTGTAAAACGTGTTAACTCAAGTTTTTCCCTATCGACCATTAAAACATCCTACGTCACGTCTTTGTTGCGTGCGATCCTTCCTGCCAATCGTTATTGCCCATATTATTTAAACTCTAACAGATACACTTGCCCAGTGTGTAACAGGCCGACCTATTTCAAGATACCAGTGGCCCCTTGTTTGTACAGACATTGCTGTTAACTGGTTCTTTGCTGAAATTACCCGACCCGACAGCTTTCCTTCCATGGAGTATTATAAAGGCCTGTAACGCAGATTAACAACTTGCAAACTCGAAAGCAATTTATTCATTACAGAATTTTGACAACTCCATCTGTCTAGCTGAGTAGAAATTGGAATTGTTCATGGTTATGATGAGACTGACCCTGACTGGTACCAAGTGAGGGTTGACCTTGGTAATCTGTCTTTCCTTCCAGAACAAAAAGCAACCCATGAGGGTTGGTCTTGTTTTCACAATTCCCTTATAGTTCATGAGGTAACCCTCAATACCTTGACACTAGAATATTTAAGTCAGTGCACAAGGCAGTGCAGGAGTTCAATGGTGTGGGTGCTCAGAAGAGTAACATAAATGTATTAAAACACCTGAAAAAATTAAAAGTACTAATGTTTGGTTTTTAAAAACTGTTCTTTGTTTTTGATAACAAACACAAATTAACATATATGATTTTAGAAATATCTCCTGGGGACTAGCCTAGGGTTAATGCCAGTAAAAGTATAACTTACTATCATGAAAACCTCACAAACTTGGTACTCTGCATTTTCTGCAATTTTTTTATTCTGCCAATACAGAGACCGAGTTGAAAGTAACTTTTTGTAACTTTTTAGCATGCACGATTAGCAATATTCCATCGCACAAACCAAAATTTTCATATCGAAGTAACTTGTGGTAAGAAAAATACAAAACTGTTGTTGGATCCATGTGTCGACCCCATATCAGCATATCCATAGTCATAATACACCAATTCAATTAAAATGATGGCTGTATACAGTCATCAATTTATAAGCTTTATTTATAAAATACCAATGAATCTTATATATAATTTTCTCTAATTAACAGGCATGGAATATTTGTTTGCAAGTTGAACAAGTAGGGCCTACAGGTACAAATGAACAGGTTACCAGCCCTTAAAAATCTTACAGTTAACTGTGACTCCTTAAGGACACATTAAGATGCAGTTCTTGGAGGTTGAAATATTGCTGTTGAATATTTAGCCGATTTTTTCTGACGTCGCAGATCTTTCTTGAATATGACCATGGACTTAAAGGTATGGCTAGTTTATTACTGATATCCCCCATTCATTATTTGCACTTTTACCTGAACACATGAATGATGTGCCACCAGTGGCAGTCTAAGGGCACCCCATGTTCCCTCTTACCAGCTGGCAAATTCCGAACAGTACACACTCTGTTTTTTTAATGTAGATTTTCATCACTCTCTAGGTGTAAAAACTCCGTGACAATATCACCCGAAAAAGAGTGAACTCTTGTATTGAAAACCACCCCAAAATGAGTGGTTTTTGTACTTGAAAAAGAACAAATTTCCACTCAAAACGAGTAAATCACTCCAAAATGAAAAGGCGTGGATTCCACTCTTTTTCGTATTGCCTTAAAGGTCCCGCTCGATTTACAACATATATTTTAATCTATTTCGTAGGAAGGGCCATCACCAAAATTATTTATATTCAAAATTTTCATTTGAATCCGATTTACCATTTTAATGGAGCGGTAATCTGTGTGACAAACATTTTCCGGTTACCGTAAACAAACCGTATTTTGAGCTGTAACATCGAACGGGAAAGAAGTCCGAACACTTTTTGCAGGGAGAATGAGAAAATACAAGCTTCCAATGGTATAATACACAATTCTCAGGTTTGATGGTATGAAAGGTGGGGTCCAAGACTGAATATCGCACGGTACCTTTACACTCAACGAGCGGCAATTCATATCTTTTTGTAGTGATCTCGAGCTTCACTCTTTTTTTGCATTTGCTCTGCTCTTTAAAAATCACTCGTTTCAATTAATAGTGTATTTGGGCAATTTTTTAAGTTGTATATTTTTTTTATTTTTTTTATTTTTTTTATAAAATAGTGTTTTGATGATGTTGGTCAGTACTATGGATACCCGTGCCTTTAAATGTATTAATGGCAATGGACATATGGAATTTTTATGCTCTCCCCCAAACACACTCTCCTCCGCGCAACCCCAGGGCCACATTTATCACCCCTCTTCTCTCTCTTCTTCTTTCTTCTCATCTCCCCCTCTTCCTCCTCCCCTCTCTCTCTTTCTCTCCCCTCTTTCTCCTCTCGATCTCTCTCTCTCCCGTCTCTTAATTGTTCAACATGATGGACTCCAATATGACATTTAACTAGCGAATTGGTTGTTCGTGTTCCTAGGACTTGTTACCACTGGCATAATACCTACATATCTGTATTCTACTTAAACTTACTTACCTAGGGGCTTTGCGGTTTAAATTTAAACCACCTAATTTATTTCAGAACACAGTTTTGGAATATTCTTTATTGCATTATACAACCTTTTAATTCTCGCAAGTACCCTTTTATATTAATTATGCAATCTTTTCTTGACATGCGTTAAGGCATTGGTTTCTACTGTCAACTTATAATTTTCAGGGGTTAAGACTTAGTTTGAACATAAAAATAAATAAACCCGTATTATCTTCAATTTATTAGAGTCTATTATTATTGGCTAATGAAAAAATAAGTTGGTCCTACAATATTTACATATGTGAGAAAATTCCTCACAGATTGCTGAACAAAACGAAACAAATCCAAAGATATCCCTGTGTTTATTAGGGAAGAGAAACAGCTGTTTACATTAAAAAATACTGGCTCAAAAATGTAAAAACAACATATATTAAAAATGGTTAACCACTACTCTTAAATTAAATGCCACTTGGGTAAAGTGGATATTTTTCCTAGTCCAAAAAAGTTTCAAGAATAAATGTATCAGTTTTTATACCTATTTTTGATACACCCATTGTTTTGTAGTTTGTAGCAGTGAAAGTGAATGTAAGCTGAAGTTTTGCAGTAAATTTGTATACTCTTACAAATCTCCCTTCTACACTATGCATGAAATCCCTAGCACTGATATTTTTTCTTCCACCTCTTTAACTCATGCTACCCGACAGCTACGGTCGGGGATGGCCTTGACTTGGTTAATAAAGAGTATGCACAACTCAGCACATTCCTCTGAGGCTCCTTGGCGGCGCTTCTCGACGTCGAAAGTTCTGGACGGACAAAAAAACTCGACTTCTTTTCAAACTCGACGTCTTGTAGTTCGTAAACTCGTGTCTTTTGTAAACTCAACGTCTTTTTTGTAAACTGGACGTCTTTTTTGTAAACTCAACGTCTTTTTTGCAACTCGACGTCTTTTTTGTAAACTCGACGTCATTTTTGTAACTCGACGTTTTTTGAACTCTTGTGGCGGGCCATAATGCGTGTGTATGGTTTTAGAAGGGTGTGTTTTCTCATCAGGAGACTGGAGGAAAGGGCCATTAGGAGAATGTAACCGTGCTAAGGCAAAGAAACAAACACGTTGTAGCGTGAAAACTCCTCAATGATTGATTGACTATTTTGGGGTAGCGGGGATATGCGTCTTTGCGAAGTGCCACGGGCGGTATGAAATTAAAGGTTCATATTTTGTTTTAATGGGTTGTGTTTTGTGGTGAAAGGGATGTAATGTTGTTGCTATTCCTGTCGGGTGGTGTTTTGTTTCATTTTTTCCCACCGTGTGATACTTGCTTGTTACTGCCAATGATGATATTTATGAGTGCCTGCTCCCAGGGGGTGCTACTCATAAAAACAATTAAAAATGGGACGGCAAGAGATGATGTATGAATCAAAGAAGATGGTATAATCATTGGTATCAATTCTTTCTCAAATTCTGTGGCCGTGGCAGAGTCATCCCACCATTGTAGTTGCACTCTATTTCAGAAGAAGAAAAAATCTTTAGATTTCAGAAAAAATAAGTACACCGGTAGATTCCTGAATAGACTTGTAGCCAAGAAGTCAAATTGGGCCAGTTTGACAATCTAGGAGTTCTTTTTTTTGGGTACGTATCAATAAATGATCGCTGCTATTGAAACATCCGAGCCTATAGGTAATCTTTTTCGAAAACTCGCCATGCGCATGTATGCCTACAGGTATACTCGCTGTTCATTGAACCACTGACTACAAGTAACATACCCCTGCAATGTAGAAAACTGGTGTAGCAGCTATCAATCCACAAAACTAACTCGATTCCTCTGAGTATTGACCCCGTACCATTCTTGGGGAGGTGAAAATTCAATGAGGCACAGGACTTTGTTAATTATATTATTGTGAGGAATGTTAAGGCCTGAATACACGATTGGGCGTTTCATACATGAATGAAATGTGGCAAGGTGAGTGGCGTTATATGAACGTATGTTCCTCCAAGATAATCCGGTGTGGCCCGTGCATTTGTACTTCTTTCATTTTCCCTCCGACAAATTGGTAATAGTCCAAACTCCAGGGGGACGAACGTATCAAGCGAATCGACTATAGTTATGAAAAGAAACAAATAACAATGTCTTGCTGCCCAGATGGTCTAAATCCCATTTTGAGTGGAAATTTAATTTGGTCAATCCCCTTTGGTCCAATACCCTTGCATCCACTTCCCCTTGCAATCCAATCCCATTTAGTCGCAGTTCAGTTCCATTTTGGTCCAATTTCAATTTGGTCCACCAATTCCTATTTTGATCCCCTTCCGCATTTGGGCCACGTCCTATTGGTTCGGATTCCGCATTGGTCTGATTCCCCATTGGTCCAATTTCCAATTTAAGTCTACCATTCCCATTTTGATCCACTTCCCATTTGGTCCAAATGCCCATTTAGTCCACCAATTTCCATTTGGTCTCTTCATCATTGGTTCCCAATTCTCATTTGGCAAATTCAATTTCCCTTTGGTCCACCAATTTCCACTTTATCCAATTCCCATTTGTCCACTTTCCCATTTGGTTCAATTTCCATTGGGTTTCAATTTCCATTTGGTCCAATTCCCATTGGTCCAATTCCCATTTGGTCCAATTCCCATTTGATCCCTCTGATAACTTTTTGGCCAAAGTGGCATAGAGATGTAAGTTTTCAGGAACTTAAAGTTACATCCAGAAATGGAAATCCTGAAGTTCAATTAAAATGCATCATTAGTAAAAAGAGGTGAAATTCTAAATTTAGGTCCAACATTTTTCAGGATTTCGCAGTAAACTTGGTACTTACATCCCTGATGGCAAGAGAATTAATTCGGGATTTAACCAAATGGGACATCGCCGACCAAATGGGCAGGGATGTGATTCCTGCAGATTTTCCTGATTTTAGGATTTTTATTTTCAAAATTTCCCCACCTTTATTTAATTTCAGCCCCATTCTAAGAATTTTAGGTTGATTTTACCCCAAGAGCCCTTTTTTTGTGTCCCTACTAGTAGTTTTGGCCTGTATTCTGAAAAGATGTTAAAGCGGCCCTGGCATATTTTCACAAAATATGAAATTGCTTCAATTTGCTCTCAAATGATAGCTAGGCCATGTAAGACAGACATATATTTTACACATAAAAAATAACATACCCCAAAAACAGATAGGGACATTGATATGAGGATCAAGATATCCAGTTAAGTTGTAGGCCAAATTTTAAGTTTTCCATAACTTTAATCACAATGTGGTATATTACCTGAATAATTTTGACTCCGTACTCACTGATATTAAAACACAAAGGTAACCGGTCAAACAGTGTGCAAAGCGGGGAACGTGCATCGGCGTGCGTGTTCTTGTGTTACACGCCTTTCTGCGTCGTCTGCTTGAATTTCGCGTCGCTGACGACGTTAAATTACAAAATCGTTCCTTTACCCACGGCCCCATGCATGAAGCTGATTTGTTCTTAAATCATTTTTGGGTGAGGGCTTTTGTATATCAAAAGCTTTAACACCATGCAAAAATATTGATTTTGACAAATCTTGAGGGCGCACTAATTTTTCAAACTTGCCAGTTTCTCTTTAAGCTTGTTTGATAGGGGTCAGGGCCTATAAAGAACCAAATTAGATTCTGTAAACTCCAATTCTGTCATATAAAATAAAAAATTCTTTTTGGTTTTTTAAATATTTCAAATTGATATTTTTGAGCTTTGTTTGTTGGACAGGGTTAACACATGCGAGACAGAAAGAACGATTCCAAGATAAAAGGTTTGATGAATATCAAACAACTTAGCCACAATATATACTCTAACCACGTTTTGATTGAAAACTCCAGATTGCAATAAATGTCCATATATTTTTGTATCCTGTTGTAAGGCGAAGAGTGGAGTCTGCTACAAAAGTAGATCAGGACATCAGTCAAAGTCACAGGTGTATCTTGCCGGCAATTTGAACCAAAAAGTTGTGACATTGATTCACGTATACCTAGTTTCTGCAACCATATTGTGGTAATTCTGATTAAAATGGAGTCTTTTAATTACTAACATATTGGCGTGTCCTTGGTGTCGATATCATGTAGTAACTAGAGTAAAGACGCTTTTTACGGATAAAGCTGTACAATCCTAGTAATCCTTGATCCTTTTATAGAAGCTTTCATGCTCGCCTAATTCGGTGGAGTCTTACATGAAGGCTGAACCAAAATATTCCTTTTCTAGAAGGTTTGATCAAGGTCAGGTGGATCAGGAGTATGTTGAAAATTTGTAATCAAAGAAGGATAAAAAGTTACGGTGTAAAATTTTGAGGTTTAAGATTATCAGGTAGGATTAGGAATGCTTACCATTTTCACCCTGCGTGATAAAGTCACTTGGGTTACTATTCAAGGAAGCCTAACTTAAACCTTGATTTAAACAAGGGTTAGTCCTCCATAGTGGACCTTTTTTCTTTTCCAACATATACCGTAAGCCGAAAGTGAGATATAGTAGATGAGAAATATTCTTCCTGTGGGTGGGAAAGGCAGCCCGTCCTATTAGGAACTTTCTACGTGGTATATTATCTCTCCGAGTACTAGTGTTGAAGAAAAAAGGTCTCATTAAGGAAGGACTAACCATGGTTTAAGTTGAACTTAAGTGTGAAGTTTGACTTCCTTCAAGATTGTAGCCATAATGCGATAAAAAATTTTAAATTTTTTTTGAAAAAATGTTAAATCATGCATTTTCATGACCATATCAAATCTGCATGAAATGCATTCAACGATTCCAAACAGGCCAGTCTTAGACGCAGTGGTTTTGAAGATGGCTTCCCAAATCTGAGTCATTTGGGAGCCATCTAAAAACAACTGCTTTTGGAAAGGGTTAATAAAAGGGCCAAGTCTGAGCAGCAAATATTCTGAACATAGGTACAGTTAAGTGTTTTTGGAGATGGCTTCCCAACTGACCTGTAGGTCATTTTGGAAGCCATCTCAAAAGCCACTGACTTATGTGTTGTAACCTACCTCAGATCTACCCGTTTTGAAGGATAATAAGAGGGTCCAAGTCTAAGCAGCTAATTAGTTTGACAGAGGTCCAAGTTAATTGGTTTGAGATGGTTTCCCTAATGAACCTTAGGTCATTTGGGAAGTCCATCTCAAAAGCCACTGACTTATGTGTTGTAACCTCCACAGAATCTACCATGGTGGAAAGGGTAAAGGCTGACTCAGAGATTCGAAATATAATTTTTTGAGTAGTAATTACAATAGTCCAACTAGAACTAAATATAGTCACCTAAAATGCTTATTCCAATCTGAGATTACCGGAGTTTTTGTTTCCACGCAGTAAGCATTTATGTCAGTAAAATTGCATAGGAAACTGTGTAACAAAAATCCGGATCCGATTTTTATAAAGTTGTGATTTTTTAATGAGGGACTTCGATTGAGCTTATTTCTTTCACACAGTGATTAGTATTTGGAAAAGCATTATGTATATGCAAAAAAGTCATATGTTTGGAAATTGAGGCGCCCTCCTCGGAAAATCATCTGGGGTCGCCTTTAATAAAAGGGCCAAGTCTGAGCAGCAAATTAGTCTGAACATAGGTAAACAAAATAAGAAAAACAACATCGTGATCAGTGCTAATGTCTTGTAACCTCGGGCATTACCACACCCACGGGGATTCTTGAATTTCCTCCATGTCCACCCGGCAATGTGCAGTGCATCACATACTCTGTTATTACGTGTTTTGATCCTCAAGTCGTCCAGTGTGAGGTTTTTTTTCTGGTCGAGGCGCCCTCGAGCCACAATGTCATTTCCACTTTCAAAACATTCGTCTTGTGTATTTACAACTCATGCTGTTTTGTATTTTCGGCAATTGAAAGAGAGAGGAGAGAGAGGGTGAAGGTATTTTTTTTCTTTTTGGATGTCTGATTGAAGTTCTAATGGTTGATTTAAGTTGAAGTCCTAAAAAAATGTTTGTTTGCCACACCTTTGCTGTGACCTGACTGACTTAATTTTTGTAAGAAAGAATGTTGGATAAAGCACCAAAATTTGGAAGTTTTGGTAATTTTTTTTAACAACACATCCAATGCACCCAATTCAGACAATTTTTGTGCTTTTGAAATCCAAAAAAACAACTCCCACCTAAATTAGGGCAAGCAAACAACTCTCTTGGCTAAAACAAATTTCAACCAATAATCTGAGTGACGTAATCTGGGCTATGAAATCGCGAGAGGGAATGAAATACATGACCAAATGTTCATATATACTTCTATCCTGCCGAATGCGGTAGATTTTTCGGTCAGCATGGTTGTTTTGAACTCCCAGTCCTGGCAGTGCCAGGGCAAAAACTTTTGGGCCAAAACTTAAGGGCAACGAGAAAGAATTTCACATATCAGGTGTCCCTAAAAATTCGAAAGTACTATTTTTTCCCTGATGTAAAGCTGCCATGCCAATAAGCTGAAAGGGATAAGCTTTGAAATGTTTTCCTTTTGGTACCAATATATTGAAATTTCTAATTTCGTATAGGAGCAAATACAAAATTCATTCTATGTTTTATATTGAAATACAAGCAAATCAGAATCATCTTTTTTCTCTCTTTAAAGGAATTTCTGTAGCCAAATATAAGGTAAGAAATCTATTGAGTGTCTAGTCTATATGAAATCACTATTATGACACAATATTTGGGTGCCTCAAAAATCTCTCATTGCACCTTTAACCAACTTCAATTTTACAAGCCTAGTTATGTATATAATCCATTATCAAATATGATCCTTGTGCATTAAACTCATAACTTGACATTATAATTTATATTGTTTTGTTTTCTCTTTCTTTTTTTCATATTCACCTCGACTTTGAACATACTATGTACTTCTTCACTCAAAACAGGTAAGTTCATAAACAATTCTAAATTATCCAATATTAACGTAGCTTTTCAGTCATTTCAAACTTCAAGAAAAAAATACATATTAGCGTCTTCTTTGTGTGGTTTTGCATAAAAATTAATAGAAAAAAAGGGTGCAATGGTTTTTGACTTTTTTTTAGCAATTTCAGAGATTTCTGTCAGTGAGTATTCATAAGAACACTTGATGATGCTTAATACATCAATTATTTACTTTTTAAATCAGTTTTCCAAACATGATGACCCTTATAGCATCCAAGTTTACAATACTAGGTCATCATCCACATGTAGCTGTTGGATGCAGCACATATGTTAATTTCACCTCTGCATAATGCGCATCACTAGCAAGGACGACCATGTACGTTGTATTTTTCTCTGAACATTTCTGATGTTCATTTGAAAAAAATGTATTGTGCCTAAGGATAGCGAGGGGTTGTCCAATACGGGTGGGTAATAACCACATGTTAAAATAGGTTTTATTCTCAGCTTTGTGGTATATGGTTGACCTTTTTATGCAAAATTTACCTTGCAAAAGAGATGAGCCACTTTTTTGTCAACATTTCCCAAAATTTATTGAATAATTAAGCCGATTTCTCAATCTGGAGCCAAAATTTTGTAATACATTTGCCAAAACATTAAAGATTTGTGTACAAAGTCAAATATTTATCAATTTGGTTCCAAATCTACATCTTGGATAAAGCTAAAGGTCCCATTTTGTGCAAACATTTGTATAGGTATGGTTATTATCTTTCAGATTCTCAGAGGCACATTCCTAACCAAACCGAACTTGGAAATCCCCCGGTGGGGAATCCGAAATAATATCATTCCAGTGAATGTCTGTTAGGCATATGACATTGAAATGTACATTGTAAGTAAATAAGAGTTGTGTAAAGTGGGAATTTTGATTTGTTGAATTTGTAGAAATATTGAGTATACAAGTATTTTTTAAATACCAAGGGATTTTAAAAGCATTAATTTTATTTGTTTTTACAAATGAAGTGTTGTGGAAGCAGAGAGCCGCACTTCTCAATTGGCACAGTTGAGGTCAAGGGTTTGATGCCTATGTTGGCAAGATACTTTAATGGCAATTGTTCCCAATCCAAGCTTGCTCTTGCAGGTTTTTTGCTTACTCCTGTTTCTTCTGCTTGCTCCGGTTTCTTTTGCTTACTCAGTATCTTCCGCATACTCTGGTTTCTTCCACGTACGTACTTGGTTTTCTTCCACTTACTCTTGTTTCTTCTGCTTACTTGCTTTATTCAGCTTACTCCAGTTTTCTCTCCGCACTCAAGTTATTCTGCTTACTCCCGGTTTCTCCGCTACTCCGGTTTCTTCTGCTTATTCCTGGTTTATTACGATTATTACGATTTTCTTATGCCTTACTCCAGTTTTTCTGTTTACTCCTTGTTCCGGCCTTTTTAAATACTGCATTTTTCCCTGCCTGTATAGATTATGATGTATTAACAGTAGCATGTTCAGGCAAGGGTAGAGGAGCTGCTGGTGCTACAAGAACTCCCCCAATCAGCATCCCTCCACACTGAATTCTCAGCGTTCCATGGATTGTTGAGGTAATAATAATACTGATTAGATTACCCAAAAGTGCAGTGATGTAGATCAATATGTACCTAAATTCCAACATCATAAATATTGGTTAATTGATCTCAGCACGCAGTGGTAGCATCATCATCAGTCAGAAAACTCCCATCCATTCAGCACCCATTCATATGCCAATATAAATAAAAACATTACCTATCTGTGTATCCCCAACGGTACCGGAATCATATTGTTTGGAAAAACAGTGCCACAAGTCACCTCACACAAAACTCTGGCATTTTTTCCCCATTTTTTTTTTTAATGTTAGCCCAGCAGCAATTTCTTGAACGTTGCCTCAGGGAAACCCAACAGACAGGGGTTGATGATGTCAACGCTGAAATCGACAAAAAAAAAAGGAAGAGGGTGAAGGTGTGTGAAAAACAAGCTCGCAACATGACAAAAATCATGTTTTTATCGCTCTTGCTGCTGCGGGTAGACGGTTGGTTGTTTCCCCCAAAGGGCAGGAGGAACATGAATTGGGATCCCATGATTTGTTCGCTTTGATCCTTAACAGTTTTTTGCTTGCGATTGAAGTGAAAAGGTTGTGGGGTCGGCACGGGCAACTACCGCTTTTATGCAGTAGTAGACCTACATGACCCAGTAAATGTAAAACAAGTGCAATTCTATACCGATTAGCATAAAAACTCATACTTGGCAAATTGGAGGTTTTGTGGTGATCGGGAGAGGTATAGCAAGGTGTATAGTAGATAGGAATCTTGAATGGGAAGATATTTTACTAGATATGTTTATGTTATTTACTATCTGCCCATTTCAAGTACGCCCTCTATTCTTTTTGTTAATTGGAAACTTTCTTTCTTATTGTTATTTGGAAACCTAGTAAAGTCTGCTGATATCTCCCGACATGGAAGTCAACATGTTTCACACTTTGAATAATACGCTTCTGAATTTTTTAATTTTTTGCCAAGTTAAAGGCTAAAGAATGTAGGGCACGCACCTTGCAAAGGAGGAGGTAGATGAACTCCTGCTGTGTATTGCAAAAGCAGAAGTGGAACGAAATTCGCAGGCAATGTTGCTTGAATTTTCTTTTAGTATGATTATTTTCCTCATCGAACCTTGGAAAATTATGTTTAGTTCAAGTATGTTGATAATTATCTTCCCAGTATTGTAACAGGTTGTTTTTGTGTTTTTGTTTAAAGAAAGGAGTAGACAGGGGGGAACACATAACCTTGGTTTGATTAAGAGGGACCGAGATTTGTAGGGAACTTTGATATTTTATGTGTTGCAATGCAGAGGTAGTACCAGAAGTACAAGGTTTGAAATTTGTCAATATTTACTTTGGATATTGAATTACTTACTCATTGCTTAAAATTGTAAATAGAGATCTTTCTTTCTGCATTCTTGTCAAATTTAAATCAGATCATTACGGGACATGAGGACATTTCCCAGAAAGATCCGCCCAATTTTTTTCAAAACCCAGTTTTTGTTTAATTCTTAGACCAATGTATAATCACACCTGAAATGAATAAGCAAGTACCCGTCTTTTTTAATAAGAATGATTTAGTATTTCTGGTCGTGCACGACGAACATCAAAGCATAGTTTTTTCTATAGGACATTACTATATGCAAGGCAAAGTTCAACCTTGAAAACCGGTTTGAGGTTTTCTGTTGTACTGTTGTCCGATAAACCTTCGAAACATTAATGTTCTCGGTAGGTGGTCCTACAACCGATCCAGTGCAATTTGAGGAAAAATTTGTATCCTCAAAAAACTCCTCCTGTCACTTTAAGTAAACTCCTGATAGCGCTGAAATATATCATATTGAAAATCAGTTCTGTCTTTTAAACTGGTTAAACTGTGGGGGAGGCACAACAATCTTGGTCTTTCAGTAAGCTCCTAAAAATCGTATGCTGTTTCTCCTTTTTTCCCCAGTATAAAATGTAATTCTTTGCCAATATGATGGAATGCATATGTAGGAAATGATTAATAAATCATGAAACTTACACTGACTAAAACTTTATACTCGTCACCCGTCACCCTCATCATCAAGTGATCGTTTTTAAGGAGCGGATCATCGCCCAGCCCGTTCCATTTCCCATTTGTGGTGTTTCCTCCACTATGATGCGTCTCTGAATAGATAACACTGTATCATCACATGTGCCTGTATTAAAGTCAATAAATAGCCACATTTTTTTAAAGAGAGCGCCCCCATTTTTTCAAAAAATTTGAGAATTTTTATTACAATTACACATTTGCATTGGTGCCTGGCTATAAACTATACTGTAAATGGTTAAGCTCGAAACTGTCTATGTGTCACAACCGAAGGAATTTTGTAATTAGAATAATTAATATTGGAGATCTCCGATAATAATTCAACGGCTGCTGGAAACGGCCTTCCAATATGATATAGCCGGGAAATAGTGCCATGTACGTGTCTACGCTCCTCCATTAGTTGTTTTATTGGTTCAAGCAAGTCAAGTTTGAGGTAATTTTCTTGAGATGGCATTATTTCATCATGGACGGACCCAAACTTAGCATTTCCAGCTCTGCCGTTAAGTCCAATCTGGGATCCAAATTCTAATTACAAAATCGCTTATTTTATAATAAATACACATTTTTGAGCATTCTCCTTCGCAGGGGAGGTTTCCTAGACAATTACCAACATAACTATGCAAAAAATATCAATTTTGAACATTGGGGGCACTCTTCAAAAATGTGCTGTTATTGCTTTAAGGGTTCATTAGTTGAAGAGTGCCTCCAACACAAAAAATTTAAAAAAAAAATTATAGAGTGCCCAAAGCCACAAATGCCTTGAAGCAGTACACTGTGGCTAAACTTTATCCTATCGCACAATTTTACCGACCGTGCATAGTAATTAAAGTCATCTAGACTTTTCACATACCGTAATTCAACAGTCTTTCAAAATGTTGTTTGTACTGCGCTAGTCCACTTACCTAGACTTTACTACACCGCAATTTCCATACAGCCTGCAAAAACCAACTCAAAATTGAGGGCGGTATTGTTTACATTTTCATGGTTTCTTTATAAAGCTGCTATAGGTGATTTTTTTAAAGAAAATCACTGATATTGGCTTTAAAAGGGAGCCATGGGAATGTCAGTTCTAGGAAGGAGCCATGAGAGGCCTTCCAATGTGAAATAGTCTGGAAAAAGCACCATTTACGTGTCTACGCTCATCCATTAGTTGTTTTATTGGTTCAAGCAAGTCAAGTTTGAGGTAATTTTCTTGAGATGGCATTATTTCATCATGGACGGACCCAAACTTAGCATTTCCAGCTCTGCCGTTAAGTCCAATCTGGGATCCAAATTCTAATTACAAAATCGCTTAATTTATGATAAATACGCATTTTTAGCATTCTCATTCGCAGGTATAGTTTCCTAGACCCCGTACACACTGTAAAATTGCTTATTTCGACGAAGATTAGTTAATCTTGATTAGTGAATAAAGCGTGCATACACACTACACTTAATTAAGATATAATTGCATCCACACTAGCAGAAAACTAACAAAGATTGAAACAAGTGTGCCTACTGGAAATATGGCTTTGGTATATAAACCAACACACACATCACCTCTTAATTCAACGAAGTGTGTGTACACACTAGTAAATCTCTTAATCAAAATAACCATTCCCTTAATTGAAAGAAGCTGATTTGCTTTGTTGAATTAAGCAAAATTATCTTCGTTGAAATAAGGGAAGGAGTACCCCCTATACTTGGTTCAAAAATTTTTACATCTTCGGTAACGCTTAGTTGAATTAAGAGATTTTGATAGTGTGTACAGGGTCCTAGACAATCACCAACGTAACTGTGCCAAAATATCAAATTTTGAAAATTGGGGGCGCTCTTCAAAAAATGTGCCATTATTGCTTTAAGTTTTTTTTTTTAAATCAAAAAAGTTTTGGAAGAACCAAAATAGGCCAAGAGTGCCCCTTCCTCCTTTCATTCTTTTGGTTCATTTTCTGTGTGCAATGGCATTTGCCGACCCTACATCTCTGCGATTTGTGACGGTGAACTTGTACCTGTCGTAATGCGTAAGCTGATGGCTAAATGCTTCTTACACTGATTATTTTTAGTCCCAGCTTAGCCTCGGGGGCTCATCCACTGGAGTAGTTGCTAGGCAGCTCATTTCAAATCTGCAAATAACATCCATTTATGCTGTTGAATTCTAGTCATCGGTGAATAATTTACAGTGTCCATCTAGAAATATTCTCAACAGCTTGTCAGTCTCTTCTCTTGTGCTGTCAGATTTCTACAGATTAGGCCCAGGTTGACCATCCTTTTTCTTCGAAACAACTCTAAGCCTCTATTACTAAGTGACCGTTTGTCACTTTCAATGGTTTTAAGATAATGTGTAGTGTTATAGGGTTTTAAGATAATGTATGATGTTAAGAATAAAGATCTTCCAACTCTTGTTTCGTTTCAGCATGTCATTTTCAACAGATGAATATTTTGGGCCCCTTGGGCAATATAAGTTACTCAAGATCATTTTCCCCTTGTACATATGTGCTTGCGCGCATACATAAATGTGTTTGTGTGTAGTAAAATATTAACTTTGCACTTATTAGACTCAGTAATTTTTTACCCATTGATCAATTGATTTCATACTCTGTCAGAAGAACCACAGGCCTAAGATTTATATGGGGCATACACAGATTGACCTTTGATGGCTTTATGTGACCTTTGACACTGTTCACAATACAAAATGGCAGGTGACACATGCGTTTGGAGAACACTGCATTTTTTTTTAAAGTTTTTCAAAATGAACTTTTAATTTTCATGAGGGCGTCCACACAAAAAAAGGTGATTAGGAGTATGGAAGTCCTGTCTCATCGAGAAATGTATTTTTGTGTCGTCTGCAAGAATTGCAGAAGGCACATAGGGATTACTCTGGTCGTATGTGTGTCTCTGTGCTCAAAATGTTAACCCTTAATATATTGCATGCCGTATGAGTTCCGTAAGGGCTACGATGATGTAACTTGGTGGAAAGGAGGGGGTGGGGTGGGGTGACATGTTGGTGACCTCATGTGACCTTGGTGACCTCATGTGACCTTTGGCCGGTCAAAATGTTAACCCTTAATATATTGCATGCGGTATGAGTTCCGTTAGGGCTACGATGATGTGACTTGGTGGAAAGGAGTGGCATGGGGTGGGGTGACATGTTGGTGACCTCATGTGACCTTTGGCCCCATTCACAAACCGCGACGTTGGGTGTATTTTTAATATCAGTGCTGCTCTCAAGTTAGTTTTCTTAAAACTGCCTTTGTCCAACTGTTTTATTTATTACTTACTCCTTATTAGCACCCCTCTCATCAAGAAGTAGAGGGATATTCTCCCCTTATTTCTGCCTAAAGATTGCCATATTTTTACATTTATTAAATTCACATGGAATTACTCTCTTTCTTTTGAATACAAATTGTGTGGGGGAAATTCATTCAATACATTCTCCTTTTGCCCCAGGAAATGATCCTGCTTAAACAATTTACTGTAGGTATGTTGGTCATTGAAAAACTGGGGAGTTAAATTCGTAGCTACAGTGTGTTTAACACTAAATAGTTCTTTTGATTTTTAAACTACATTTTTACCAAGTCTAATTTTAGGTATTGTATAGTCATCTTTAGTTCACAGGGACATGCATCACTGTATATGCTGTTTAGGCTTTTTTTTAAATTTTACAAATGTATGTGAATTTAATGACAGTCAAAAATATATTAATGTAAAAGAGTTCAATTATGTTACAGATTCCAGCGAAACTGGCCCCGATTTCAAAAATATTGAAAATCGCAACAAAAAAGTGGTAACAATTATAGCTTATCCCTCTGTTTGATTCTTCTATTAGGCATATAAAAAATAGGGTTGGTTTTGCTCTACCCAAAGCTATTTATCAAAAATAGAGACAGATTGTTGCTGCTATTCCTATCCTTATTTGGCAGTATCATATTTAAAGGTGCATTTCGTGATTCCAGCACCTTCAGTTTTATTCATGGTTCTCTAGATATCCTTGAGAAAAGCTAATTCACAAAATTTGAGTTGATTCTGATCTTGCGGTTTTGTGTTATGAGCAATTCTTTGTTTCCCACGGTACCATAGGCCACAGTGCTGAAATTTCTGTCCGTTTACGGACAGAAAATACAAAATCGCGAATTTCTTACAAATACGACCAAATTTTCACGTAATATTTGGTACACATGGATTACTAAGGCTAACGGTTCAGATGATATAAAAATCTCAAGTTTTTTCAGGTAAGTCGGGGGGACGAGGTTGTTGATCACGAAATGCCCCTTTAAGGCATTTTTTTTGCAAATTATCCAACAAGCAACCAATTTTTAAAAACGTTTGACACTTTTCCAGTCCCAAAGCACAAAAAAGTTAGAATTTCACTTTTTGCATAGTCATTTGTCACTGTTTGATTGTTTGTAACTACTAAAGATGCCTCGAGTGATTTATTAATACCTGTTTTTGTAAAACACTATATATTTTTGTAAAACACTATATATTTTAATGGGTGCTGCTTCTTGGTGTGAACAGATGTTTGTACCATGGTGCCGTGCCCAGAGCCAGTTTGTAATTTGTGGATCGTGATTTTCATTATTTGCAAAATAGTGTGCAGAACCCAAATTCTGACATTCTTGCAAAAAAATATCTGCTGAAAAGTTAGGCATTTCCCCCGATACTATAGGTTATCATTGGTTATATAGGGTAGGACTATGCCAATCAGAAACATGGTATGAAAAGCTCAAGGGTACACTAGAGATAAAAGAAGGGCTATTTTGATTGGTTACTCAGAGGTTATATAATATGTTTTATCATGTAGTGAGCCAATCAGAGGTAAGTTAACATAAAGATATCAAATTTATTATCTTTGGTAATCTGTAAGTTGTGGGGAGGGGTATAATATGAATGTTCAAAAGGGAAAGATACTAGCAATAATTTAACCCGGTCATGTCCAGGTTGATATTTAAAAACAAAGCAGTAAATAATTTGAACTGACCAATCAGACTCGAGAAGAGGGTGGGAAGAACAAGGGCATGTTTTTTTCCCCAATACATTATACTACCTTGATTATTAGCAATGTAATGCGAGGTTGCCTATTCAGTTGCGATCAGACTGTAAATGTGAGTCACCTTATTTGAGGTCAACAGACTGTGTTAATTCCATGCCCCAATTTTCTGGGACACCTATAATTGGCCAATACACAAAGCAGTCTACTTTCCCATCAGGATTCACTCAGGCCCAGATTGGCTCGAAATTTTCGTCCCCTGCAAACATTCCCCGGTTTCCGACTTCCCGTAGAAAATCGCCAAACCGTGAGACTTTTCTGGGATTCGAGCATGTAATAATAACTACCATTTAGATAGGGTGTGGATGTTGTCCATGAACCTGATCATCCTTATTCCCCATAATGACTATATTTGTTGGAAGATTTGGGTAAAAATTTTGCGGAGTAAAAAAGTTTGGATTAGAGGAATGGAGTCAATACCCTCTCTCCACTATAGTATATCTGCAACACCTGTTTTGCAGCATCAGGGACCATTTAGTATCAATTTAGTCTGCCAAAAGTCTGCCATACGGTGTTAGTTGGATACAATCTCTTGTAAGTTGGGTGTGTGTATGTGGTAAGGTCTTCTAAACAGTGTGGATTTCTAGGGGTAGGAATACGCTTTGGTGCGTGGCAGTATTCCGTTTCATGTTAGCAAAGTTTAGATTCGGGAAACTAGAATGAGTTTTGGCAACATGGTTATGGTTACATTTGCTCATTAAAGGCTGACTCAGAGATTTTGAAATATAACTTTTTTTTGTATTAAAAATAGATAACTAGAACTAAAGAATTCACCTAAAATGCACAATTCCAATTTGAAATGAAACCGATTTTTTGTTTTGATGTAGTAAACAAAGTACCATAGGATACTGTACTATAACAAAATTCAAGATCCAGAAATTTATTACAATGTTGTGATTTTCAATGTGAAGGGCATCAATTTGAGCTTAGCTATTTCACAGTGATTATTATGTGGACAGGCATTATATTATGTACATGCAAAAACACTATTATTGTTAGAAAATTGAGGGTACCACCCTCGGGAAATCGCTGAGTCAGCCTTTAAGCAAAACTATGTAATTAGTTGTTGCCAAATATGCATAGCACCCATAGGGATGCAAATTTGACAAGAATCACAGAATCGATTCTTGTAGCTTCCAGATAAGAGAATCACATTGAATCATGTATTAAGTGTTGTCATTTCAATTTGATTCTCGCAAACACAGATGAATTTGAATCCCTGCTTAAGTCCCCACGACACACATGAAAATACACATGGACGAAAGCATACACATATGTATGCATCAATGGGGGGGGTATTTGTTAATTTGGAGGTAGGCTTTTTACACATAGAGGGTACCCTCCCACAAAATCTTGGAATATCCCTTCAAATTGTTAAAAAAATCTTCCACAACCCTGGGTATTAGAGCCCATTATTGGGCTCTTCCAGGCAAATTCCATACCCCCTCTGGGGAAGGCATAACTGGAATAGACAGTCCAGAAGAAAGCGTACAAGTACGTATACGTACAAGTACGTACATACGTCATAATTTCCCACAATGCAATGCAACTTTTTAAAGAAATACATTAGGTTTTAACATTTCACCCCGGGACAGTTTTATTTTTACAGTTCTGAAGCTGTAATCTTCACTGCATAGAGTTTTAAAGCTTATCGACAAAATGTATGTGCGGATTTTTGATATCTTTTTTCAAATAAAAAAGATATTAATTAAGAAAATTGATATGACATCATCAGTGACATTTTCTTCAATAATTAAATTTCGACACATGAAATCAAAATTTTGACACATAAAATTTGTTTATAATGTTGTTTGGCATCAGTTCTGAAATTTGTATCCTTGCTCATCTCAAAACTGAGAATCCCGAGAGGATTTTGTAAAATTCTTTTGTATTTCTTTATAATTTGGTGACGTATGTACGTACTTGTACGTATACGTACAAGTACGCTATCGTCTGCACTGATAGACGATTTGCTCAACCCCCATAATTCAACTTGTGATGTGCCCATGTTCATCTGGGAACTTGTACCAGAGTGATCAGTTTCAGAAAAAATTCTGTTGTGAAATTGGTTCATTCGCATCAGAGAACAATGCCTAGAACTAAAATACAAAATACCTTTTCATGTTAAGTTAATCTTACAGAAATGTAGAAGAATATCATAGGAACAAAAAACATTTGAGGCATGCATGTTGAAAATTACAGCAAAAGGTGGAATTTTCGATCGTAACCGTGCCATATGTACCTGCCTGATGATTTACTGCCACCTTAAAATTTAACAGTTTGGCTGCACATGCACACTTAGGCTATTAAAGCCAAAGTCAACAGATAAAGTAGTTTTCTGGTATGTAATCTATTCCCGCTGAACGGATGTTTTTAGTTTACTTGAGGCTGGTAAGTTCTTGCATGACAAGGAGCACCTTACGAGATGCATTATGGTGGTTATCAAAGCGTTCCCTGTTGCTATGTTGCCTTCCATAGGGCGTATTGTATTCTGGTTGAATAGCATGAGCATTCCAGATGACTTCCATACACCCCCCTGTGAAGGCAGGTGTGAAAATTGCTACCAATACGAAAAGTATAGGGACAACACCCATGAGTGTCTGAGTGAGAAAGAGTTCAGACGTATGACTTGTCTGACAAACTCTTTTCTTCACAGGTTGACTAATGTTAATCCAGAATTCTTCTTCAATAAACAGATGTGGAATTTAACAAATGCACAATTTCTAACCTTTGTGCAACTGTAAACTATAGTTCAGTCCCAGCTTCAGGACGACAATGTTTTTATTGCTAACCCATTGTTTATTAAATTAGCATGCCCTATGGCAAATTAATAAATAGTTTTGAGTGCAGAAGATGTATCGGTGCAAAATTTCCCAAATGGCTGTCGGTAAAAATCAAAGCAGCAACATATTCATGTTATTTTTGGTTTTTTGTGTATTTAGGTTGTTTTGCTGTGTCTCTGTGTAATCTTCTGTTTAATTTGTATTATAATTTGTGTGGGTCTGTTCAATTTGTTTAGTTTATTCATTACTTTGGTCTTTAGTTTTATTTGATTAGTTTGTTTTATTTGATTATTTTGTTTTATTTGATTAAGTTTGTTTTATTTGATTAGTTTTGTTTTTTTGTTTGTGTTAATTGCTTGTTTTATTTGTTGAAGCTTCCTTGCTTGGTTGCTTGCTGCTTGCTTGCAATCATGTTTGCTTTGGGCTTTGGCTTTGTCTCCTTTTCTCTGCATATATTTACATATTTTTTGCTTATTTTTATTTTTAACTACACACTTTAGTCCCGCGGGATGGGTTTTGCGTCTACTGGTGGATTTTGATATTCCTAACATGGTTTATTATACTGTTTCCATCATAAAGACTATGTTTTTGTACGTTTTAATTGCTTTGTTTTCATTGTCCCTTCATAGTTTCATCACAGACTTTATTGTGCTGTTTGGGGTTCCTGTGGGACTTTCACAACAGCAGAATTTGAAATGCTTGTTTATTTGGACCGAATAACAGGTTTCTTATAGTGGGCTTCATAAACACTCACATTATTCATGGAAGTCCCAACTTCACCAGTGCTGTTTTGTTCTAGTCAGAATAATATTGATGGTCTTGTGCAGGGGGCGGCGCCAGGGGTGGCAGGGTGAGGGCGCTGCCCCCTGATAATTTCATTCAAATGTAGGAAAAACAGGGTGTTTTGGCAATAAATTGCACAAAAATTAGGGTTTTTTTTAAACCAAAATGAGTTTTTGTTTTTTGATTTTGTAGCTGTTTTCATTCGCCCCCCCCCCCCATGAAGTTTTTTGCCCCTCCTATGAATTTTACCCTGCACCGCCCTGGGCTTGTGTAATTGCCAGAGCTAACCTTGACAAAAATAAAATATGAGGGTTTAAATGACTATGTTTTGGTTCTTCATAAAAACTTGATAGAATACATCCTGGTGCCCCAAGTTCACATAGTTCGCCAATGTCGATCAATTAACATTCACTTTCTCCGTTTGATGTCACTTGAACTGCTGTAAATACAATGTTGAGGACCCCTCCCTTATATTTACCTTTACTTATAACTCATTTCTTTCCTCCGCTCACTGCATAACCAGGTGGTTTTGCATGTCCATAATTTTATGTTATGCTAAGTTTGCATCAAAAAGTCGTTATTAAATTTTTTTAAAAGCATCCAAAATCCAGTGTCGGTAAGCCATAAAATCTGTCCAGCATCATGATCCAAAGCGGAGTATTTACAATTTATAAAAGTATTTTAATTATCATGGGATTTAAAACTAATTGATTGGCCTGCCCTATAAGTGGCCTGTTCATTAAAAAGTTTAGCTAACAAAGTAATGATCCTATTGGATTTTATGAAAATACAAAAGCCTACCCACAATGCAGCATCTGGGTGAAGTTGAGCTTCACTCGTAAAAACGACAAGTATATTTGAGCTGAATTTATGCAAAACACTGCCCAAATTCAGAAAAAAAGGGTCAGATGCATTATGATCCGTTATGGGCAAATGTGTACGAGGTCGGAAAAAATAAATAATGGCCGAGGCACCTTGAGTCCATTATTTATTTTTTTCGCGGGATAATTATGACCCATAAAGCAACGCAAACCCTTTATTTCTATTACCGAAAACCTGTGATATAATGAAAAATTCTTCGCGACCCATTATTGCATAATAATGGGCAGTAAACTGACCCAATCAGAATGCTGCATTTTCAATAATGGTCATCCAGAGGTAAAAGACCCATTTGGGGCATATTTTGGGGAGCTGGAAGTTATGCAAAACCTGCCCAAAATACACCATTTCGGGTAATATTTGAGCTGAAATTATGCCAACCTGACCCACCATTTTTGGGGGTATAAATTGAGCTGAAAGGTGAGGCAAAATGCCTGCCAACCGCACCATTTTTGAAAGTTACCAAAACCCCCACCCAAAAATGCAACTTTGTGATTTAATTTTAAAACTGAAAGTATGTTAAACCTACGCATATTAAAAAACAAAAAATTTGAGTGTGTATTTTGAAGCTGAATCAGCCAAACATGCCCAAAAGTGGCCCCATTTTGGACCTATGTTAGCTGAAAGTTTTATACACAAGAAATATCTCAAAAAACCTCATCATCAGGCCTCCAATATTTGGAGAGCCATATTAATGAACTTGCCAATTTTTTTGAAAGACCTAACGAGAAGACACTAATCCAATATCGTTGCTGTTATACTCTTTGCATCCTATCTTTGGGAACCCCCCTGGCAAGAACTGTGATGTTCGCTTCTGCCGCATTGTACCTCAAATTAACTTGTCTCTTTTTTGATCGCCGGTTTGTGGTTTACATATTTTTTCCCAAGTTTTCCATAAGGGTAATGTTTATATGCACACAGTCCTTTTGTTATGATTTTGAATATCACAAGAAACAGTGCTCATTGTCATTTTTTTCATCCATTCTCTAGCTCAGATTGCATTTTTTGTCCAATCATGATATTTGACTCATCTTACGTTTTATGGTTAAAGGGTTTGCTGAAGCTTCTTGCAGGAGATAATGGAAAAATTAGCCCCTGTATACATGGCAGTCTTTTAAAACATATGTTGAAAAAAATTAAAGGAACATCACAATTTTTACATTTATTATATTATTATCCTTTAAAGAGACAAATTCAATCTACTACTCTGGGAGAAATTCGCAATTTTGTATTTTCTGTCCGTAAACAGACAGACAGAATGGCCTATGGTTCAGCATAATACAAATATTTTGCTCATAACACCAAAATAAACCATCGGAATCAACTGAAATTTTGCAAATAACCTTTTTCTCGTGCATATCTAGCGAACTATAAACAATGCTAGGATCACAAAATAAGTGTCCCCTTCTTGAGAAGTACATGCCAATTGGCTAAAATAATTGCTAGCGCATTTTCTGAGCCAATCAGTGACATTTTAAGAATTAAGGTATCCCTAAAAAAAGATCAAGGGCAGTTATTTTAGAAGAGCTTTAATTGGTTAATTAAATGAATAGATCATATAATTAGCCAATCAGAAACAGTCTAAGAAAACTTACAACATTGTTGCATTCACATACAAAACTCTGTGACCTTTCAGTCCTATTTTACTACTAGCTCTAATGACTTTTTATAAATCACTTCTTTACCACAATATTTGAAAATACAGCCCCCATAAATTTTCAAATGATTATTACTTTTGTTTGTAATTCTTTCCCAATATTTCCACCATTTTGTTTTGGTTTATTGCATTTAGGTTCTTCTGCATGTGCCAAAATCCAAAATGACATTTTTTGACTGTATTTAAATTTGCGTTCTCTACACAAGGCATGAAAATTAGCATGCCACAAAAAGTCATGTTTACTTAATTGTCCATGGTTTTGGACAAGGAAAAATAGTGACCTACTGACTTAACAATGAAAAACAAATTTTGTTTTTTTGTTCCTGTTGACCACTGCTGAATAGAATGGGAAAATGTTGACAAAAAGTAGTGAACTAGCGTGACCTCACTCAATCTCTACTCAATTCTTTCGCAATTTAATTAGTTCATTATTGATTTGATGAGGTGCCATGTAAGGTCACTGGTACAAGGGAATAAATAGTGGTGAAAATCAAGCTGTACTTTGTTTATATAGCATAATTTGTCAATTTTGGGCATATACCTTATATGGTACTCTCCTTCAATTAAAGCTGACTCGGAGATTTTGAAATATAATTTTTTTGTGTAATAATTAAAAATAGTCACCTAGAAATAAAGATAGTAACATCAAATGCACAATTCCAAAATTTGAGATGAATTGGTTATTTCATTTTGATGCAGTAAACATTTATGTGTAGTAATGCGTGCCATAGGATACTGTGTACATAACAAAATTCCGGATCCAGAATTTTATAACAAAGTTGTGATTTTCTATATGAAGGACTTCGATTTGAGTTTAGTTATTTCACACAGTGATTAGTATATGGACAAGTATTATGTATATGCAAAAAACACTATTTGTTTGAAAATTGAGGGTGCCCTCCTCGAGAAAGATGTTTTAATTGTTCGGAACTTAAAGGTGCAACAAGAGATTTTGAGACATCCATGTAGGGTGTGATATGTAGTGATTTCATATAGATTATACACTCAAATGACTTCTTACCTTGTATTTTAGTACAGAAAAGTATTCAAAGTGAAAACAAAAGGTTGATTTTTATATGCTTATATTTCAATAGAAAACATAGGCTGAATTTTGTATTTGCTCCTATACAAAATTAGAAATTTCACAATTTTGTACCAAAGAAACAGTTCTCAGCTTAATCCTTAAAGATGGTGATATTTATGATATAAAGCTTTACACCGGTGCCAAAATCAGAATTTTCACATTTTTTTCGTGACACCTGTTATTTGAATTCTCTCGTTGCACCTTTAAGTTTTGTTTTAAATGAAAAGAAAAAGGCGGAGTGCTCTTTTCCATGATATCAGTCAGCTTTCAGATATGTTTCCCTTCTGTCACTTTCAGGGAGTTTCTTCATCCGAGTAATCATTTTTTGTGCAACAGTAGAGCAAAACTGTGTGAGTGACTCTAGCATAATTGTAGATTCCTTTCTTAGAAGTTAGAAATGATGAAACCCAGTGCTGCAAGAAAAGGAACATTATCTGTAAAGAGAACGCTCATAATTTATTTATCTTTTTAAAAGCAAATTCAATGTAATTATTGACCAAATATTGAACACACTCTTATTTGTACCATTATGACATAATTGTTGTGCTTGGCTAATGTAAATCAACCATTCTGGATATCACTACATAGTACAGAGGGGTAGGACACGATCTGCTCGATTTGGGCATTGGAGATTTCCTAACGGTAATTTGGGGAATTGCTACATGCATTTACTCTGGCAGTCTCTGTCCCAGTGACATTACAAAATCATCTCTTAAACCTTTGTTCAAAAGATCTTAGTAATATCATGATAATTTAGGGGAAAAATATAACAGTCATTTAGATTTATATATTCGTGACCAGGCCTAGTCTTTAGTCAAGTCTGTGTGTAACCGTTCGATATGCGTAAGAGCGACCTCCTACCGTTAAGTCTTTGAAACAGACTAGCCACCCGGAAGTTGATGCCGTTTTGAATTCGCTGTTGCTGTTAGGTTGGCATGTCCTACCCCCTGAAATTTTGAGGTTACTGGTTTGGTGCATATATGATGATAGAAAATCTTTTTCTAGGCGTGTCTAAGTTTTCTAAACATATTTGTGGTCCATAGTCCTACCCCCTGACATAGTATGGACATAGTATGAATACATGAAAAGTAATGAACTCTTCATGGCAATAAAAAAAATTAAGTCTGGGGTACATCAGTGAATCATAAACAAAAGTGAAGGCGCTTGGATGATGAAACGGGGTCTTTAAGGACCACAAAACATTTCATGATCGTGATAAAAAATTGCTTAAGCACTAGCACGGTGGGCTAAAATGAGTGTAAAGGTAAGGTTTTTTATTATTTAAAGGCTGACTCAGAGATTTCCCGATGAGTGTGCACTCAAATCGTGTTTTTTGCATGTACATGATGCTTGTCCATATACTTATCATTGTTCGAAATAACTATGCTCAAATCGAAGTCCTTCATATAGAAATCCACAACTTTGTTATAAAATTCCAGATCCGGAAATTTTGTTATACGCAGTATCGTATGGCATGGTTATACTGTGCATAAATGTTTACTACATAAAAACGGAAAATCTGATTCATCTCTAACTTAAGAATTGAACATTATAGGTGACTATCTTAAGTTGAAGTGACTATTTTTAATTTCTACTCAAAATAATTATATTTTGAAATCTCTGAGTCAGCCTTTAACATCGTATTTCTTTATGAAAACAAAATGTTATCCTTCCCCGAAAGAATATTATGAATTCCAAAATTGTTCTGAATGCAGACGGGTTCGGTAGACTCCTATTTAGTAACAAAACTATAGTGATATAAAAAATAATCAGAATGCGCTTATAAAAATATCATGATCCAGGTGTAGAACTAGGTCGCTTCCAGGGAGATATAGATCATGCCTTTGTTTTTGGCACCATTTTAGATACATATAATTTGCCCAGAATGCAGTCGGAGATAAGTGGTAAATTATACAACTAAAAATCAACATTTATCGGCTTGCTGTGTCTGAATGCGTGTGCGCGTTAACGACACTTCACAGAATTCTGCACTTTCACTTCAGAGAAGGGCATGATCCAGGTGCGAAATTAGGTCGCTTTTCTTGAAGTACCGGGTTTTCAGAACGGTGTCGTTTCACAGTATTTTGTCTGTGGATTTTACTATTCATCTATCGGTTAAACTATTAATGTATTGGGGGAGAAATAATTGATTCTTAAGCAAGAAATCTGCAAGCAATATGGTTTGGTTGTATATAGATGTGATACAATTTGAAGGATGCTAAAAGTCATACTGACTTTGAGATATTTCAACCTCATCCAGGTCGTTTTATGGCCATTACTTTGTTTGCTTGTGTTTGGTAAAGAAGATGAAACATAAAAAATTGTGTTTTAGACAAAATTTGTCAGTAGCTGAGAGGATTAGGTCCATCCATCGAAGCAATCCGAAACAAAATGGCCGCAGACGTTGCCAGGGAAATAACCAATTTCTACCACATCTCGCTTGCAGGCATCTACTCATGTCCAATTGTCCATCATCTTTTCAATTTTCATGCGCCTTTTTTTTCTTTGTGTTTCTATTTCTCAGTTTTCTTACAATCCTCTGAGGTTCTCCTCTCCCCTTGGACAACCACCCCCCCCCATCTCATCTATTGCCTGACATACCAATATGTAACCGAGGTTATATATATTTTGGGTTTAGTTGTTTTTCAGTTTTTTTGCTTGCCATGTTCCACTAACAACAATGTGTGAAAATTCACATCACACCATTCACCCTGACACGGTTTCACTTCACCCTGGCTCCTCTCTCCCTTCTCTCATCTCTCTCTCTCTCACTCTCTCGCTACTAATATCCATGCTGCATGGTTCATAATTTTGTCTCTTTAAATGCCAGCGGATTTGTCTCGCGACTTTGCTGTTATCTCCTTGCTTTTGTAGCCACAGGCCCAGCATAGTCCCACCGACGGTTCTGTGTTTTGCCTCGGCTTATTTTTGTCGTACTTGAGCGGCGATGCCTACCAGGTATTTATCAAATTCTCGCACTTCATGCTGTCGAAATATCAGAAGTGCTGTGCTTATTTACAGAGGGCATTTTCAGAAATTAAATGTAATCAATTGACGAAAGGTAACATTCACAGTTGACAGTGGTGGACTAAATTTGGTAGAAGGCTAGGGGGAGGTCTAAAGAGAATCAGCAGGAATATTTTGTTGCCAGTTCTTTTCACTCCGTGACCCAATACATACAGGGAACTCCAAAGTAATTAGTTCAAACCACTTAAGTGGCATTTGTTGTCGGCCTCGTCCAGAGGTCTTCGACCTGGTTATGCTAACGATATGGAAATTATCGCCCTCGATGGAATGGTGAATTGCGGGTGTCATAGCTGAATTTGGCATCAATGGCGTCTGGTTCTTTTGTTAAAGAGATTGTCCTGATTAGAGTATTGTGAGTTCCAGATTTGACTAAATCTGATATGATTTCTGAGCGGGATTATTTCATTGGGAAGTAAAGGGATGTTTTTATTTTAGATGGGAGAGCTTTTCACATTTTTCCTGAAGGAAAATCTGTTGCTATATTTTGCTGGCTATGACATACCCTACCTAAAAAAGTAGTAAGTTTGTTTTGGAGGAACTTCTTCCAAAAAATTAAAAATTATATCACATTTTGTTAATGTCATGCAAACATTCGGTAATGTTCCAAACAAAATAATATTTAGAGAATAAAGGTATTGTTTTTAGCCTCTGCCATGTATCTATCTTATCATATCACACATTTGGTGACAGCATTATTTTAAAGAGACATGAGGAGATTTCCAGAAAGAAGCGCCCCCAATTGTTCTCGAACCCCGGTTTTTTTACATATTTGGAATGCTTACCAATGTATTAGATCACACCTGAAGTGAATAAGCAGAATACACCGTCTTTATGTAATAAGATGATGATTTAGTACTTTCTGTCGTGCACAACAGAAAGTCAAAGCATGGTTTTCTATGGGGAACGATTACGATAGCAGGCAAGTTCAAAACAAGGTTTGCGGTTTTCTTTTGCATCTGTTTGTCCAATAAACCTTGGAAACGTTCTTGGTAGGTGGTCTACAACCGATCCAGTGAAATTTGAGAGAAATTTGTATCCTAAAATAATCTCCTCCTGTCACTTTAAGTAGAACAATGAGGCGCAGCCAAGTTGATTTACACTAAAACACCATTCAAAATAAACTATTAGTAACATATTACTAAAATTGTGGCAGATTTTATCCAATGAACTACCCAAGCTTTTGAAATCGATCAGTCCATGTTACTCTGTGCCTCTGATTGGTTCGAGCAGTGCCTCTGCATGTCTTGTTGATGCATACTCGCTGTACCATGTGATATCATCTCATATCACACAGCTAAGTGTTTAAGAGTAAGATTTAGCCTGTTTCTTTAATTTTGGGTTGTAATGCCTAATTAAAGGTCAACTAGGGTTTTCTGTAGTGTAAACTCAGTGTGTTGTGTTAAGGGTCATGCTCCATCTTAAAGTGATCAGACTGCATTAGTATGGAGTATTGTACTTCTGGGCTGCAATGGTTAATTGCAGGTCAACTAGGGTCATCTGTAATATGTTTGCTATATTCTTTCCATGGTCATATTTCATCTTAAAGTGAATGGACTACTGTAATAATACTAGGGTGTCACACTGCTGGGGGTGAATCAAGTTATTAGAGGTAAACTAGGGTTATCTGAAACTTTAACCCGGGGGGGGGGGGGTTCTCAAGTTTGGTTTGGGTAGGGACGTGCCTCCGAGACTTTGGAAGTAGGACCCATAGATATACCATTTTTTGCCAAAAAAGGGACCTATAGCTATACCAGAGATGCAAATTTGGGCCAAATTTAACCCAAATTTGCCATTTTCACCGCAAAATTTTGACATTTTAAGCAAATTTGGAAAATGTTGGCTTAATTTGTGGAAATTTGACAAATTTGTCAATAATATTTAGAAAATGTTGGTTTCCGATTGAGAAAATTTTGAACTAATTTTCCAAAAAATTAGAGAAAATTTTGAAAAAACAACCCGTGCCTATACCAAAATTGGCATGAAAAAGGGGTCATTGATATACCAGAAGGCTGAAAATGGGACCGATGTCTGTGGCACGTCCCTGTATGGTCATTTGTGTTGAGACCCCCCCAGACTTTAACTCAATGTGTCTTGTGCAAGGTTATATTCCTTGTACAGTGAATAGTTCTGTAGTTCTGGATTTTGATGGTGTATTGTTGGCCAAACACGGTGTTCTGTAATGCTAAATGTATTATATCAAAGGTCATGTTCCATCTTAGAACAAACAGACTATAGGTTCCTGTCTCTACATGCCATTGAATATGGTGCACTCGCTTTGTTGAATTTCATTATTCTGTTTTGAATTGGGACTGTGATATGAAACAATTATAACCTATTAAGTTTGCCAATGGAAATATGATAGGTACTAATAGTTACTTGTAAAAATAGGGAAATAACGCAAGTTTAAAAAAAAACGCTTTGAAAGAAACACTTGTTTCGGCAACCGTATGGATTGAAAGGCATGCCTAGAAACGCAATGAAAGTGTAACCGAAGTGGAATTTCAAGAGATCATGACTTGCGCAATCCAATTTGCCATATGATGGGCTGCTCATCGAACAAAGACTTCTACATTGGTAATAATCCGATTACTTCATATAACTCAATTTATTGAATGTCAAACGCTCTGTAAATTGATCAGATGGGGGTCGCAGGAAATCGTCGGGCTGAATGATGTCGCTTCTTTTTATAAGGTTCATACTATAGCGGTGTATGTGGAAGCACTGTGCCATAGTTTTGGTCATTTCTCTTTACAACCTGCACAATGAATTTTGTCATGTTGGTTGTCTACAATAGGGTACTCGATTGTCATGTTCAGACGGTCAAGAAACTCCACGAGTTTGAAACCCCAGAGGTGAAAATTAAATCCAATCGTTTTACTTCGCCCAAAGTTGTGTCCACAAGATGACCGAAACTTTGAAATCATCACAATAACCATTTTCCTCTGCTTCTCATATCGGAGTGCAGACCGGAAGTCAACATTCCGGAAGCCATGGCCTTTTGCGCATGATATTCAAGCACAGGAATTGGTCAACAAAGTTGACCTTGCAAGGTCATCCCCGCTCACTATCCCCTGAAGCTGTCCCATATGGCACGACACTCCAAAACACTAAGGATTGTTATCGAAGTTTGAGCTTCACCCCCAAGTTTGTTTAGGAGATAAAACCCCGCTAGACCCTCAATAACACTCCGGAGTTTAAAATTCCAAATGCGTCCACACGGTCAAAAACCTGGCCGATTAACACTCCAGAGTTTTGAAATCAGTAAAAAAGGACCCCAACTAATTTATATGTTGTCTTTTTCTTAAGAAGAGTGTACACTGGTTATGTTCATTTCAGTGTTCACAGGTTAAGGTCATAATTCTTTGTTTTTTGCTTATTTGCTCCGATATAATGATATAACATAGGCTGGCTTAAGATTGGTGCATTTAACCCAAATTTTACCACTGTCTTTAATTCTTCAATACTTAAAAGGCACATAGCTCATATTGTTAAGGTAGAGCAAGCCTAAATAAACGTTTTTTTTTCCTGTTTTTTGACTGGGACTAGTCATTTATACCTTAGATGAAAGTGTGTGACACGAGGAACAAAATTTAACCTCATTTGCATAAAATATGCAAATTAGCTATCCAATATGGCCGCCGCAAGTGATAAAATAGGGGATATTTTGAAACACGATTTCTCAAAAAGTAAACAACCCCTATGCTGCAAAATTGGCAGGAATGTTGCTATGGACATGTTTCATGTATTGACTGGAACAGATTTGTTGTTTTTACTCCAATTTTTCAAAAAATATTATTTTTTTTAAAGTTCAAATTTTTGCACCTGATTAATTATGCACATGCATTAATAATGGGGTAAGATAAAATAATTTCAAAATTTTAAGAGTCAATACCTGTGAAATGTCTCTAAGAATAATTGTGCTAAGTTACAGGTTGATTGGTTTTGTACTTTTTTTCAAATCATGCTTCTAAATAGCCCAAAACCTCAAAATATGCATTTACAAATATGCTAATTAGCAATTAATTAATGAATTTTTCTAATTAAAATAAGGTTCAAATTAGGAAAATGACATTTTTAAATGAAAGCCCATACCTAAAACTATAAAAAAATGCAATAAAGTGTATTTTCATTTTGTTCAAGTAAATCACTTTTTATTTAGGCTTGGTCTACCTTAAAGCGGCACTGGCACATTTTCACAAAATATGAAATTTCTTCAATTTGCTCTCAAATGATAGTCTAGGCCATTGGAAGAACAGAGATATATTTTACACATAAAAATAACATACCCCAAAGCGATAGGGACATTGTTATGAGGATAAAGACACCCAGGTAATTTGTAGGCCAACTTTTAAGTTTTCCATAACTTTAATCAACAAATGTGTATATTACATGAATATTTTTGACTCTACTCACTGATATAAAACCACAAAGGTTTACAGACCCATCAAACAGTGTACATAGCGTGGAGGGAGGAAACAGGCATACGGCGCGCATGTTCTTGTGTTAAACGCCATTTTCGTGTCCGCTGTGAATTAAGCGTCGACGGCGACGCGAAATTATAAACTTCTGTTACCCATAAGGAAAGTGATTTGGTCTTACTATTTGGGGTGGGTGAGGGTTTTGTATATAAAAGCTGACAAACCATGCAAAAATATCGATTTTTTGGAACAAAAAAAAAACTTGAGGGAGCCATATTTTCAATGTGCCAGGTCTCTTTTAAAAGATGATCTGCCAATGTTTATATAATCATGGTTTGACAAAGTCTCACATAGTTAGCCTACCTGGACATTCATCATGGGGGCTTTCATTTTGAGATGAAGAAACCATTGTGTGTTTTAATTTTTTGTTATTTTGTTTATGTTATTTTGTGAAATTGTGTCAGTGCTGCTTTAATTGTATTTTGTATTGTTAAATTCTAATTCTTTGAATCCTAATGGTGGCATACAGCAAGATAAAAATTTATATCAAGGATTATATTTCTAATGAAGGTCTTTAATCAGCCATTTATTCATAGCTTGTACCAATCGGAGCCTGGATAAGAGCCATCTGTAAGTGGCTTACATGATAAACCCATTTTTTTGCTGGTCTAGTATCAAGAGGGGGAGATGAGATTCCTGAAAGTGAAACCACAATGCTCCCGATTGATATAGAGTGTGGCCTCTACCACATTTGCCTGGATGCTCTCAATGCCAGCCGAGAGGGTTACTACGTTCACACAACAGCATTACTGTAGGGGGATTAAACCAGTAATCTAATTTGCAGCTTAGCGTGACATGAAACCTTGGGGTTGCGACCCCCGAGTTGGGACAATTTACGCAGGATTACGATTGGTGTTTAAAGTCTATGTTGATCCAAATGTTTGGGAGTTTTTCCTTTCGGAGTCTGTTTTTGAGACAAAGACGATTGATTTCTGTCTACTTCCTGGGCAGCTTTCACCATACACACATTTTTGGGGGGGTATATCTGACCACATACGCAGACCTTGTAAGTCATAGTCGATACAGAATAGCTTAAGCCCAACCCAAACCTTAGCCCAGTTTTCTTTGGCCCTTGAACTTTAACATGTACATAAGAGCCGCCTTTCGCCACTGTTAAATATATTTCATTGACATAATAATTGTCTATTGAGGTGTGTGCCTTGAAACTGTCAAATTAGATTCATGAATTGAAATTTAACCCACCATTGCCGCAACTACCCAAAGGAATCGTGCTAAACTTACTATTTTGAAATATGTCAAGTAAAGTGCCAGCACAATCAACTAACTGAATAAACTATATAATTTTATTTTTTTGTTAAATGAAACTAAAATTTTACAGTGATGGCCAGTGCGCTCAAGGGGTAAAAACCCCCATTGTGCTCGCCGGATCAACCGGCACCTCCGTATTACTAGCACGGCGCCCTGTGTATATTTACTTAAAATTTTAGAAGGTTTTAGTTTTATTGTCTTGATTTGGCACACTCACTTAACACTGTGGTTCTGTGGAGGCCGCAATTCACAAAATACTCATTAAATTAAAAAACGAAAAAACCAAAACAAAAAAACAACCTAAAATTTTTTTTTGTGGTCTTCTGTAAAGTAGCAACAAAACAGAGGAGGTTATGATCACACTATGGGGCCGGTAGTACGTATTCCTGTATGTCTAATTGAAAAAAAAAAGGTTGGCGTAGTGTGTTGAAAATTCTCAGACTGGAATAATACCGAGAGGCATTGTGTGAAGAAAACTGGATTCGCCCGTAAGATTGCGTGTTAAGTTTTCCGTGTCTGCGAGTACGTACCGAAGTACCCGACAAAATGTTCAATTTTCTCGCTAGATTCCTATAGTTCAGACCCATGCGATACATAAATTATACAACCAAACTAGTACGGACCCTCTGATGCCAAAACTTCATAAACCCCTCCCGTTGTCCGAGATATTTAGATTTATTTCATTTGCACACCATCGCTATGATGGACTGATCACGTTAATCTCTCGTGCGTACCAATCTGATAATATCTTTCGCAGTCTGGCACAGACTACACACTTTCCAGACCGCTGTATGATCACACCTCAATATCCCTGAATGTCACTTTAAAAGAGCACATGTCATCACACAAGAGATGCCTTGGGGCATACCCAGATGGTGTTTTTGATGTCAATCCCACAATGCATCATTTTTTGGAAATTTCACCTCAATAAGGTCATGTGATCACCAAGAATCCTATTCTCAACACACAAAAACTCGACTTTACACTCATTTTAGCCCACAAGGTACTAGTACTTAGGAAATTGTGCTTGATCATTAACAATGGCTTGCTGGTTCTTAAACTTTTTTGAAAACCTTTTTTCTCCCTAAGTAACTGACATTTGTTTCGTATAGGCATATTGCAATGCCCATTGTGGGATTGAGTCAAAAACACATTCCATGACCAAGCCTATGGATATCATGGGTATGTGGAGTGATGTAATTTGTCCTCACCAGACTTGTAACAAACTTTCTCATCCCAGTTACATGTTTTGCCAGGCCATTCCACTGAAATTGTGGCAAAACATGCATGAATATGAATAACTTGGGTCATCGCAGGCAAAACTAGTCTAAAACTTAAGACACTATCCATGGAATTTCACCTGAAAGAGATAAAATATTTCAAATGTTCAGTAAATTAAGCTTAAAGTGACAGGAGCTTTTTTGAGGATAAAATTTCTCTCAAATTGCACTTGAATCGGATGTAGACCACCTACCAAGAACATTCAAGGTTTATTGGACAAACAAGCACGAAAGAAAACCGCAAAACCTTGTTTTGAACTTGCCTGAACTATCGTAATTGTCCCCATAGAATTAACACCGTGCTTTGACTTTCTTCGTGCACGACAGAAAGTACTAAATCATCATATTAATTACATAAAATACGGTGTAAATTTGGCTTAGTCACTTCAGGTTTGATCTACTCCATTGGAAAGCATTCTGCAAATATGCAAAAAACCGGGTTCGAAAAAAATGGGCGCTTCTTTTGGAAATCTCCTCATGTCTCTTTAAGAGAAACTCATAATATCCTCAAACTTCATCTGCTTTCCCTTTAAATATGGCTTGTGCATAATAGCTCCTTTGTCATTGCAATCCTTCCCTTCACTTCTTATGTTTAAGGGATCCTAATAAATCCAGATGGGACACTCGATATCAAGAGAATGGATTGCTGTACTGCACACTGTATCTGCATGAAATCTGTATCTTATAGGTCGCCAGTCGTATGTGGCGCTATTACGCTACGGCAATCCTCGTTTAGTCATGAATACTTTATGCATAAATAATTAGGTAGCTATTATCGAAAATGGTGGTCGCTAATCACCAATCGATATCGAAATTGTGTATGGGCATATTGTACACAGTGTCACCCGCCCCCTGCCTCATCTACTTCTATTCTTGCACAACAGAAAGTACTAAACCATCATATTATTAATAAAGACGGCGTATTCGGCTTATTCACTTCAGGTGTGGTCTTAACATTGGAAAGCATTCCAAATAAGCAAAAAACCTGGGTTGGAAAAAAAAATTTGGGGGTAGCTTCTTTCTGGAAATCCTCATGTCTCTTTAAAGTAAGTATAAGTAAATTCAATTCTATAAGTTATTTTTTCCAACTTGAAAAACTGAGAGAAAAGGATGAAAGTGGCCATATTCAAAAAATTCAATATGGTGTTGTAGTAAGTGTCGCATAAGGATATAGTTAAAAATCCCTCAAAAACAAATATAAATCATGTATGTAAATATACCATTCTGATGCTATCCGCTAGGAAGCGTGGACACTTTCCGACCTAACCCCTAGCTACATAATATTTATCCGGCTCTTCTATCAACCCTGGCTTGTTAGCTAATTGGTAGGGCGCCGTCACTAAGTAATACTGAGGTTTGCCAGTTGAGTCCGTCCAAGCGCACATGGGGTTTTTTTTTAACGCTTTGTGTGGGCGCTGGCCTTCTCCAGGAAAAAAAGAATTTAATAATATTCATCCTCGTCTGCCTGAGAACTAAATAGTTAAAATCTCAAAACAAATATAATATTTGTAAATATACCCATGCTGATACTATCTTGGCCCAGGAAGCGATGGACACCTTTTTAACCTAAACTAACACCTATAGATAAATCTCAGACGTCTCCTATTCTATCGCTCCTATCAACCCTGGCGTGTTTAGCTTAATTGGTAAGAGCGCCGTCACTGGTAATATGGAGGTTGCCGTTTCGAGTCCGGCCAAGCGCACATGGGGGGTTTTTTCAACACTAAATGTTGACCACACACACAAATATTATTTAAAAGTTTAATAAATATTCAAAAATAAAATGTGCTTGGACACAAAATGCCCCTTTTATATTGGCAAAACGGGATATTTTCACTTATTTTGGATAAAAAATAAAAAGCCTCCCTCTTTTTTTTTCACAAACCCAGACACGAAACACATATTTTTTAAACCCAACCTTCTATAACCTTTGCCAGCTTTGTGATTATTGACTTACGGCTCCCCCGAGGGTGTTTGAGTCAATATCCCACCGTGCAACAGTTTTTTAGGGCAATTTCACCTCAATTGGGTCATGGATCACATAAAAATCCTCATTCTTAACACATAAAAACCCTGACTTTAATGCTTATTTTAGCCACAAAGTTAGTAAAACTTAGGGAATTTTTTTGCATGACTATTGAAATGTCTTGGGGTTCTTCAACTTTGGAACTTTTTAATATCCCTAAGTACTGACCCATGTGTTAGTACAATACTGTATAGGCAATTGCTATGCATCATGGTATTGATTAAAACGCCCTCTGACTTACGTCCCAAAAAGGCACTCAAACTAGAATGATATCTTCCTACCCTTGCAACATTGTTATAAATGACACATTTGATTACAACAAACTACCTACGGTAAAATTGCATTTTCGCCACTTGTAATTTTTCACGTTTCTGCAATTTCTAGTAATTTTCACTTGTTTTTTTTAAATTAACCTTTTTTAGCTATCCTCACATAGACGTGGACACAATAAACATTTTCGCGAGTTCTTAATTTCGCACTTGCTCGGAAGTGCGCGAAAAGCGCGAAAAAATGTAGCGCGAATATGTCCACTTTTTAGATTAACAGTACCTTGAAAATACTTTCAAGATCTTGAAATAACCCACCAAATGTATCATAGTATCCAAATAATTACATAGAACACACTAACGTGCTGAGAAGCACGGCTTGTCTCCTAAATACATTCTCTGGGACTAGGTTTTCCCTCTCGTGGAAACATAGGCCTACAACCAACTTAACAGATCCTTGGATTTGTGGTTAGTAAAAATACCCTCCAAATCTAAAGGGTCACTTGGGTTATGCATGCTTCTGTTGTTCCCTGAACTGTGACCAAGAGTTGAGATTGATCAAGGTCCTTTTGTCAGGATTCAAAATTAAGGACATCTATGAATTCTTCAACAAGTCTTTTTTAAAAACACTTGGTATTTTGCTAGGGGCACACAGCGGGCAAGCCAATTCAGGCATCCCGCCTTACTACCTTCACTTTGGTTGTTTCGTGCATTTGATCTTATTTTCAAGTGGGTGTATAACCGAAACCAACTAAAACCGAGAAAGAGGCTATTTCAGTTTCAGGCATAAAGTTTGGTGTTGTGTGACACAGAAACACATGCAGGGGCCTACAATTCCTTCAGATATTTGTGACCCAAGTGAATATTGTGCAGCTTTTAAGGGTATCATTTAAATAAGGCCAATTGCTAAAAACGAGAAGGATATCGCTACTGTTGACTTCATTTTGCAGTTGGGAGAAATTAATTATTAATTAAGGCAATAATGCCTGATTTCTGAAGAAATAACATAAAAATGTTCCTGATTTTGCTCTGAAATGAAGGATTGTGCCTGAAAAATATCACCAATTCACTTTCAAGTAAAAGAAAATCCAAGAAAATTGGAGTAAACACTTGTTGACAAAATCAACTTTTACCAATTAAAATCGGGGGTTCCAGGTTTTAATTATAAAATTATTATTTCAAGACATATGGATCATCTGCAGCTAAACAACTTAGTGGTCACTATTCATAGTACAATCTGTCTGATTGGCTCATTACAAGACACAATGTGAGATAGCCCTCTGAGTAACCAATCAAAATAGTGCTTCTATATCTCTGTGTAAACCATACCAACATTCTTACAGTATCTCTGATTTGCTCATTACATGATATTACATGCCAAGGAACCAATCAAAATAGTGTTTAGATGCCAATAGATAGGAAGTTACTAGGGGAGTTAAAAATATCACTAACTTCATTTTCAAGTAAAAGAAAATCCAAGAAAGTTAAAAAAACACCTGTTGATAAATCAGCTTTTAAAATGGATCATCTGTAACTAAATCACTTAAGGGAGTTTTAGTTGATTAAAAAAGAATCCTGCGTTACAGTTAGCAAAATCTTAACGAGGCCTTGACAATTGAGAATGCATGCCACATGAAATGCAGTATTACTGCTTTAGTGTTATAGAAAAATAATAAAATGGAGTCATTAGGTCAAAAGTCATGAATTTGACTGCATTATAATTTATAGACTGTAAAATTATCGGATTGGCATTGATAGATCTAATGCTCTAAATTTGTTACATTACCAATGCCAAAATGGATGGATTCTGGCACAGACAGACAGACTGGCAAACTGAGGGAGAAATACATAAAACACTTCTACCATGCAAGAAAGAAAAGTAGGCACAAGAATTTGGGTAACAGTTGAGAAACATGCATGCATGCATACTACAAATATTACATGTATCTCTAATGTCATTGCCATTTTGAAAATGTAGTACGGACCTTTGAAATTTACTCTTGGTGCTGTGTGGATCCAGACAATTCCATGCATCTTATTCTTAAAGACAATGTCTTCCGACAATGTCTGTAGACTTGGCGCAAGTCTAAGGTGATTGCCAGACTGGCTTTGAGCCTCAGGAGAATGAGAGCAGAGGTCACCAGCTAGCTAGGCCAATGACCTTGTTGTTTTGCTGCTCCACACAACAACACTGTTTTCTATACAAATATCAACCCACTAAAGGGAACTGGATGGCGAGCTCGCTAGTAATACAACACAGAAAATAATTTGATATGGTAGAGCTTGTATCCCGTGTGATACATGTGGGCTGATCTGGAGGCATATGGGGCGGTTTTTTGGAATTATAGGCAGTTGGTTGGGCCTTCTCAGCTTTGGATTGTAGTTGTACCAATTGAACACTTTTATTGTCAGGACCGTGATTATGTATTTTTAGAGGCAGCGAGTCGTTGTTGTTGGGTAAACAATACACTCAAGCTGAGTCGTGTCAGGAAGAGCCATTATAAGTAGCCCTTGTATGACAGGAAATATTGGTGGTAATAGTGGCCAGTGGTTGGATTATCGTGAGAAAGCAGTGAAGTGCACCTAACGACACCATATATGCTGTGACAGGTTCCAACTAACAAGTAAGATACCTGACAAGCTGATTTTGGTATTAGGGGAAATATTTGGTCAAAGCCTACATGTAGGTTGGCAACATGGCTGGGCATACAGCAATGGCTACTATTTACTAATTAACCATAGTCACATTTCAATTCACTGTTGCGTGTATTCGGGTTAGCCATTGTCACAAGTTTAATTAGAATTCCTCTTTGTCGAGAGTAGCACTAAGCAAGGGAGAATTAAGTTTGAAGTGTCTATTTTTCCACACGTAACACCCAGGAAATTGTGGTTAACATGCAGTGAACACCTTATTATACATAAACATACATGCTTGGGCCTAATGCTGCATTCAGTGGTATTGCAAGTCCTTTGCCATTGTGTTTTTGTTTAATCTCATTTTTTGCTAAACTGAGGTAATCCCCAATTGCAAATACCGCGATCAGAATTAATGCAATGAATTACACTATTTTACTGATTTTGAGAGGATACATGGTATCATATAAACCTACTTACTACACATACTAGGCCTAATTTTGGTGTTTCAATTTCCCTCATATGATTGACCAGTATATTTGCCCAATTTTGGAAACAAATTTCTCATTATGACACGCTTTAAACTACAGAAACAAATTATTTTTATTTATGGCCTTACTTTAATCAATGCCCTAAAGGCAAAACTAACAAAGAATTTGGTTACATGTATCCCCAGGACAGGTATATACTTCAAAGGGGGCTCCATGGAACTCTTCTTGCCCATTTTGACATGCAATCAATCTGACTGTCATTCATTTGTATTGCATTTGGTTTTAATCTTTTCTCAGCAACATTGGAATTCTGAGTCCAGCAAACTATTCAGCAGCCATGGCTACTGTTCCCATCATTGTTAAGGTCATTTTTCAAAATTGGGCCTGGATTTGAAGAGAGTTGGTGTAAAATTAGTTTTAGGTCTGATGGTTCCTTGCTTTGACAATATTTTTCAAATGTGATTAAAGTGTTTTCAAATTAACAATTAAAGGCATTACTATACGAAAATGAGATAATCCCACCGAACACACACACACAACTCTCTTTAAATCAGACTTTTGCAGTCTGTTTACTCAGTTTTGGTATCTAACACACCAGTGATAAGAACCAAAAGCAGGCTAGGACAAAATCAGATATACTTTAGTCATTATTGTCCGTACCGACACACATACTACTCACAGACGACAATTGAATGGAGATATATAGTCTGTGAATACTGATGTTTTCTTCTATTTGGCATTAAGGTGCTTGTTCCGATTTATGTCATTGTGTGCTCTACTGGATTTAGAGCCTGGCACTTGCACTATGCCCCATCAAGTACATGGGAACGAAACTTGCATTGGGTCGAAGCAATAATGTGTCATTGAAAGCCCTATTCAATACGTGCTAAAATTGATTGTTACCCATAAACTTCTGCAATTTTTTTGGTTATTTCTTGGCAAGAATGAATTTGATGTCTCAAATTTCCGGATCAAACAATGAAAAAATACAAGCCTTCATCGAATCAAATCGATACACTTCCGTCCGGTAAATCAGTGGGTCCAAAAGACAATTGGAAGATCGTCGCGCACCTTAACTTGTCGAAAATTTACAGACTTGCCCTTCAGTACAATCTTTTCAGAGGTTGCTTTTGTCACTTAGGCTAATATTGCTTTAATGTGCATAATATAATTAATTATGCCCGGTTATTTTGTGGTTACTATAAAGAAAGTGTGTATCACAGCCACAAAAAGCTATGTGATTGTCAAAAAAGTATGACCAAAATGCCATTAATGAGCTTTTTTTTTTGTGAGGCCGCCAGCTATAGCTGGCATGGACCAAATTAGCATCAGTGTGCGGGTATGATTGTGTGTGGGTGTGGTCAAAAAATGTAAGTTTTTCAGGTTTGTTTATTGTGGTGTCAAAAATGTTGGGAGTTTTTTTGAAAATGACCCTCAATTGAAAAGTGTACTCATTTGAACCAAACTTCGTCATAGGTGCACAAACTGGGTCCCTCATATGTTGATGAGGTCAAAGGCATGTTGATTTGAAGGTAAAGGTCATGTGAAGGATCAAGGTTGAAAAAGGGCTTAAAATGTAAATTGATCTAAATTGAAACTTGAAGTTCTATTGGAACCAAAATTTTGTTCATAGGTGCACCATGCGATCCTCATCTGTTTGATGAGATCCACCAGGTCACGTGCCAGGGTCAACAGGTCATGGCGGCGGCCAAAGCTTATATTCTTTGAATATAGCGGAGCGCGGAAAGCCGAGTACAGCGAAATTCTAGTTTTTAATTATCCTCCTAAGATTTACCTGATTTTTGGTTTTCAAGAAAAACTATATATGATTTATGAGTCATTCAGCACCATGGTAACAATGGTAGTATTTTGAAAGCTCTATTTCAATTGGTTGCTCACACGACGATACAAGTAACAACCAATCAGAAATCAATACACACAACACAAAATAACAAAACCAATATTTTTAAAAAAAACAGGTTACATTTTTGGATGATATCATGACTTGAGTACAAAGCCGGAAAGAAATAAATATGGATTACGGATGATTATGATGCAAAATATGCATTTTGGAGAATTTGGCGCAAAATTTGGCAAGTCGCAGTCTTTGTCATCATCAACGTGTACAAGGGTAGACGAATGAAAACAGTGTTCGTGTCATGGATAGAAATTAAACGGTAAAGCCGATGTATAATCCACTTCGCGTCCGCGATATCGCGGCTGCGAAGGAAACTTGACCCCGATTTTATTGCCTAGGGCGAAAGATTCTAGCGCGCGCCGGATTTTTTGAGGCTTTGCGGAGAGGTGAATTTTGTTCAACTTCGGATATCGAGGTCCGCGAAAATGCTTCTGATGGCGTTCTAGGAACCAAGGGTCGGGCGATGACATCATGAAAACCAAGCTGAACTTGCTCTTAAAAAAAGCCATATCAGCCCGTACTTACTCAACAAACATATCACTCGTTCCAATGAAATACACATTAAAAACTGGCCAATTAGTAAAGAACCTGTGGACTGGAGTGCAGAAAAATTCCCGAGTCGAGTAGTAGATCATCCATATGCATCAGCATGATTTTTTAAGGAATGTACAGAATGTTTTGTCGGGTAATAGTAGAAATATCCTATTCTTGAGCTCCGCATCAATACAGGTGCCGAGATATAGCCAACCCAGTGTACAACGGGGGTACAACTGTAGGTAGGTCCGTATATTATTAAATCTTGGTAAAGACATCAAACTGGACATTTACACAATATTATAATGATAACAAGTCTGTAAATCGGAAGACTGTGGCGCAAATTAAAAACAATACAACATCGTCCATAAAAATGTACAAGAATTCAAAATGTATTTGCAAACATAGTCTAATTACTTGATACAGGCCTGGCCTAAACAAATTGAATATAACTTGAAACCTCGGTATCGTAACTAATGTGTCGCCGTCTCTTCTAAGTGCTCGATCTCATGCGGGAAATCCAACGATATTCGCCAACAACAGAACGGTATGTACTGATAATTCTCTAATGGTTATCAAAAATTGTCAACTGGTCAAATAGTTGTCAATAAATAAATACAGCAACGACTCCTCGAGATGAGACATTTATCGCACGGAGTATACATGACTTTATCGCGCGGTATTTCGATGTTTAAATTTCATCGCGGCATCGCGCGATGAAGCGAAAGTGGAGTATACATCGGGCTTAACTCCAGCTTCGTAGTGCCCTTAGTAGGCGAAGTGATCTTGATAGAAGATAGTAACAAGATAGGCTTATATTGCCTGTAGCAAATCATGCTTTGTGACAGCAGCAGGGCAGTTGGGCAAAGTTACCTAACCAAAACCGTTGAGCCTACATGGTGCAGGTCACAAGTTAATAACAAAAAGGTGTGTGTTTCCACACACAAGGTGTGTAAAGCCAACTTGCTTTGATGTATTCATGCTTGGTGTTTTTGTTCCTCGGTCAGCTGTGAAGAAGACAGAGAAATACCGAGAACCATTCAATGTGGCCTTTTGTTATTGTGCATGTGTTCTCAAAGATCCTTAACGTGACCTGTGATGGAATGGTCAGGGTTTTAGTGGTTTGCATGTATTGGAGAGTTTTATCTCTACACGGTTGAACTTGTACATCATTTGGTCATTTTCCAATTGACCTAGATTAGGTGTAAAGAAGGCTAATTTTATACTTGAGCAATGCCAGATTGTCATGCCAATAAGGTTAATTACCACGTATAAAACTATTCACTATGAATCAATATAGTCCCATCTCCCTTGGTACAGTCCAGTAGTTTTCATTTACTATTGAAAATACACACCCGGAGTATGATAATGAGAATGATTTATATAATTTTTGGGTTTTTTTTACTTTTATTTTACTTGAAGGTGTGTGTTGTTAAAGGAGAACCGTACTAAGAATAACTTATACAATATACGCTATAAAAATAATTATTGAACACATATCGAGTGGTTTCATGGAAAAACGGAATTATACTACCCATAAAAATGAATTAAAACATTTTGTCTGACCATGCGCTATTTGAAATTCGCGCTAGTGTATATGGGATATGTATGCGTGTTATGGGATACGGACGGCACAGTAGCGTCATACACCTTCACATGTGACGCTTTCATAATGTGCATTTCCTATGGTGTGTATGACACAAACGTGCCGGCGGTATCACATAACACGTTATACAATAGCGGGAATTTTAAATACAGCATGTTCAGACTAAGTGGTTTTAATTCATTTTTATGGTTAATATAATTCCGTTTTTAGATGAAACCACTCGATATGTGGTCAATATTTATTTTATAGAGTATATATATAATATTATTCGTTGTACGAGTTCTCCTTTAAGTCTAGGGACTTAGGTTCAGTCTGGCTATTTTGAGAAATCAAATCTTTGGGATATTTGGAAGCTTAACCCTAACATGCACAAAACTCGCCTAATCTCACTAACCTGAGATTAGAAAATGCATGTGACGTCGTCATACGAACACACCCATATGGGCACACCCCCTCGTGGGCTCGCCATCTTTGGTCATGGGACGGGGCGCCAGGGGACCCAGGTGTCGATCTTCTTTTCTTTCTATCCACTTACCTTTTATCGCTTTACCCCTTCCCTTCCACTCCCAGGAGAACAGTGTTGAAGGTGCATCGCCCGATCGCTAATAGTCCTCTGGCACCAGAAGCCCAGATTTTTCTGAGTGGTCAACATTTTGGTCTCAGAATTGAATAGCTTACTATTTTTTTCATTTACCCTGTGGAATCTTAAAGCCAAATGATGTTTTGATTGGAAAGTTATGAGGTGAAAATGTGCCACATTTTGGTCGACCACCAACCAAATTTAATTTTTTACACAGTATTCTATGCATGGGGCTTACACAATCACGTTTTTGGCTCTTGCATCAAAAACGGATTGAAAGATGTGCGCGAAATTTTACAGATGGGGGGTTTGGAGTGAAAGGGAAGGCAAATCTATCAAGATGGAAACTTCATATCCTTAAACCGGCATACACCTTTAAGATTAATGCAGTTTACCAATTTACCGTAGCAACTTTGGACTGAAAAGCCTTACAGGTAGGCCTATATTTTGTGAGTGCTTTGAAAAAGTTGGCATAAAGTAGGACAAAACGGATGAATAACATGTGAGAATGGTTGTTGGCAATACTGAACTGTTAATAGATATAGTACAGTAATACGTGTTTGTTTTTAAAAATAAAATCCCAGCAAGGGAGGTAGCAAACAAACTTTCTGAAGGGGTCGATAATCTCCCATCATTTCACCACCAGGTCCACAAAGTCTATTGTGAGCTATCTTTCCTTGCCCTAAAAAAGAAATTGCAAACAAACAAAAATGGACAAAAACATAATAGATCCTATGTTAAAGGTCATGAACAAGAAACGGTTGCTGCTCTGCAACCTAATTTTGCATCAATTTATTTTGCAATTGTTTGTGAATGAAAGGCATCCAAATATGGGAAGGCTTTAAGATTCCTAGTAAGATAAATTTCTTGACAACAGTCGTGAACAAGAGGAACTAATGGGGAAAAAGACAATGCTGGAAAAAAGGCATAGTCTGTCCATTTTCGAAAATATTCCTGTGAATAAATTGTTTGGGAGCAACATGTTTTCCCTGTAGGATAAATGCATCAATGACAGCTTGTGCTAGGAAAGCTGACTGGTCTTAAATGACTTTTTCCAACAGCTATAATGTGATCCGGTGCAAAATCGGCAGACACATAACAAATGATACAGAACTGTGTCTTTTTTTCACACCGCAAAAGTTAAACAGGTAATGAGAAAACTGGCAAGATTGAACCGGATAATCTTGTACCTGGAATCCATTCTGTGCTAGAATTGGGCAGTTCTGTTCAAAGGTTTTTGATGAGTTCGTTTGTGTCACAAGGAGAAGAACCGTTGAAAAGAATACAGGCAAGATTTTTAGAACAGTAATTTGTGAACCTGAATGCCATAGGCAAATTCTGTGCTGGAATTAGGTAGTTCTGTTCAAGGGTTTGAGGTTGAGAAGCTTCATGCCACAGGAGCTCTGAACAGTTGAAAACGAAACAGGCAAGATTGCACAGTTAATTTGTGCACCTTCATGGCCATATGTGCTAGAATTGGGCAGTTGTTTCGGTTCAAAGGTTTGAGAGTTTCGTGTCACAAGAGCTGAACAGTTGAAAAGAATACAGGCAAGATTTGAAACAATAATTGTGCACCATAAGGCCATAGGCAAATTCTGTGCTGGAATTAGGTAGTTCTGTTCAAGGGTTTGAGAGTCATGGCACAGGAGCTGAACAGTTGAAAAGAACACAGGCAGGATTTGAACAGTTAAATTTGTTGCACTGCATGCCATTCTGTGCTAGATATTGGGGCAGTTGTTCAAAGGTTTGAGAGTTTCGTTTGAGCAACAAGACTGAACAGTTGAAAAGAATACAGGCAAAGATTTTGAACAATATTTTGTGCACCTGAAATGCCAGAGGCACATTCTGTGCTGGAAGTAGGCCGTTTTGTCGAGGGGTTTGAGAGATTCATGAACAGGATTGGCATTCAAGTAAAACTTGCAACATTTGAAACCAGTGATGAAGAGTCCACAACCAAATACTGTTGCAGTAATCAGACAGTTCTGTTCAAGAATTTTTGAGTTTCTGGTATTAAAAGTTGATCATTTTGTGTGTTGTATTCTCATACTCAGCCAGTGACATCCAAGATTTAAACATTAAATGCTGTTTATGTGTTTTTCTCTCAAGAAAGAAAAGAGAAATTGAAACTGGGCACCTTTTAACTACGCATCTACACAATTTCAAGAATGCTTTATAGTGTGTTCAGTCTAAGATGAGGAAAATGAACTTTGATAAAGTTACATGAGGATAAATAGGGAAGGCCAAAAGATCATAATGCAACTCTAGAGTAAATATACTATTAGTAGCTATCGTGTTTTGCTACAACTGAGAACGGTTTTTAGCCACGGATGCCACACATTATAAAAAATTCCCTGCAATTTTTTTAACCAGAACTACCATTGTACCAAAGGCGATTTAGTGTGGTGTGCCCTTAAACTTCTGCAGATGGAATATCAAGTAATTCGTACTGCAGGCGGTAGACACATTATTACAAGGGATTTTGTGCAATTGTCACTCAAGTTGTATGTTTTCACAATGATGATCTGAACACAATTTGTGTGCTACTCTGATTTATGTTAACCCTTGGAACTTTAGCTCTGATCAAATTCAGAGGGTGTATTGAATCAATCCCACAATGCACCAGTTTTGGGAAATTTTACCTCCATAAGGCCATGCGATCCCACAAAAATCATATTCTTAACACATTAAAAAAAATTACTTTTACCCCACAAAGCATACTTGTCTTATGGTTGTTAAACTTCTTGAAATCATTTTATCCCTAAATACTGACATGTGTTTTGTAGAGTACACTATAGACATGTTGCAATGCAATATGGGATTGGTTCAAATCACCCTCTGGATCAAATTAATCAAATTAATTTTATACAGTACTCTATGGGGATTACAAAATCACGTTTTTAGCTCTCACATCAAAACGGGTTGAACAGATGGGGTTTTGGGGTGAAGGCCATTCTATCAAGATGAAAACTTTATATACTTAAATCGGGTCATCCGCCTTTAATAACCCTTCCAACATTGGTAGATTGTGTATAAGTTATAACACAGTGGTTTTTTAGATGGCTCCCCTATTCAGTGACTTGCAGTCATTTGGAAGCCATTTCCAAGTCCAAAGCCACTGACCTAAGACTAGGCTTGTTTGGACTCATATGATTGCATTTTTCGTGCTCATTCTGAATATTGCCTTCAAAATTCACAATTTTTTTTAGGGGGTGGGTAAAAATGTTCTGAGTGACTACATTCTTAAGCAGTGCCTAGACATCCAAAAATATTTTTTTTAAACTTTTTTTCCGTCTTTGTGAATTAGTCACTTTAGTAACTGTGTACTAAAAATCTTTATTCAGAACTAAGCAAATTTTCTTCAAACTAAACAGATTTTCCTCAAACATAAACAAATTATCCTCTAAAAAAGGAAAAAAAAAAATAACAACACACCTCTGACATTCCACAATATAAATCAGGGTGGTGTGCACCAACAACAACAATCGGTTGTCAATTCTAGAGGGTGTTTTGAATCAATCCCATGATGCATAGCATTGTGCCTATACCATGCTGTACTAAACACATGTCAGTACTTAGGGATAAAAAGTGTCCCAAAAGTTTAAGAACCACAAGAAATTTCATAATCATGCAAAAAATATCCTAAGTACTAATGCTTTGTGGGCTAAAATAAGCATTAAAGTTAGGGTTTTTATGTATTAAGAATAGGATTTTAATGTGATCACATGACCCTATTGAGATGAAATTTCCCAAAACTGGTGCATTGTGGGATTGACTCAAAACACCCTCTGTGTCAATTTTAACAGCTTTGGGCAGGGGAAAAGAATTGTTTCTAATTTTGGCCTTATAGGAATTGAGTAATGTTATTTTATAGGTAGTAGTTCACTCTTGGTGTGTGCAATGAGGTGACACACAGGTGAAGTGTCCGGTCATTGACAGTAACGGCAATTTCCTCATCACTATGGGGCCATGTAGTCTCAATTCCCATGGCACAGTTCAGTGCCTTCCATTCACCATTAGCCTATATTTAGAAAATACACCCCCTGGTTTTTGGGTATGATAGGACAACCAGAATGCACAACGGAACATGGACTGACAAAATGCACCCTAAACAAGTATTTCCACCGACTTAAAACAATGTTAAATATTTTTTTCTGTTTTGTACCCTAAAGAAGAAAGCAATGCTTTGTGTCGTGAATATAGCCTCTATTATCTTGCTTTGCTTTACTTCAGATTTACAGTATTTTTGATGATTTTGGTCTCTGTTAGTAACACATACCCTAAACACGTACATCACAATTTCGAGGTTAAGAAAAACTTAACGTTTTTTCCATATTTAACTGCTTTTAATACCTTAATCAATGAACTCGCGTACATCACTGGTTGGAAAAAGGGCCCTTTTTACATGTTTTCTTTTTTTTTTTTTTTTTTTTTTTTTTTTTTTTTTTTTTTTTTTTTTTTTTTTTTTTTTTTTTTTTTTTTTTTTTTTTTTTTTTTTTTTTTTTCAGCCCCCCCCCCCCCCCCCGGATGTGCATGATGCGCACTTTTTGCCTACCATCAACAAAGCTGGTTTCCATAAGGTGCAAAAATATTTCTCATACAAAAAATATATACTGTAAAACATGTTAATTTCGCGAGGTACTTAATTTTGCGAGTAACAAGAATTCGCAAAATCAAATCCTCATGAAAATATTGCCCAAGTACATCAGCATCATCACAAAATTTCAAATTTGTGAAATTTAATACTCGCGAAAATGTCACCAATCGCAAATTCGCGAAAAAAATACCCGCGAAATTAAAATGTTTTACAGTATCCATAATACCAAAGTATTCTAGCCATGCTTTGATAATACTGTGCAATTGCTATCAACTCCACGAAGTTAGCACAAAAGGTCACTGGTATGAAATAAAAAACCTGCCCTGCCAACTAAAGATGATCAATTGAGTAATAAACATGACCTCTGTGGTATAGAAGTCAGGGTCATGCCAATGAAACTTTGACAGCAATAGGAAATGTTCTCTGTAGGATCATTTGCCTGTATTGTATTATGATAGCCCTTGCAATATCACTGCAGAAGTTTGTATAAGGCTAATAAAAGTATTCTAGTCTAATCAAAATATCCTCGGCTAATAGGCTAATGTAGTTCTTAGGCTTGTCAATAGCTGAATATTTTGCAATCAGTTACACCGAATATCGTTTTTGTGTGCATATACACTCAACGGAAATTTGATGATATTACATAGCAGACACGATTACTTTGATCCATTCCGAATTTGGAAACCATATGCAGGGACTGAATTTGATCCTGAAATACTGCTCGGATGAAATACATGAATGATGGTTATGTTATCTTGCATTGAGGAGAGAAGAGTGAGAGGGAGAGATTGAGAAAGAAAGATGGGGAGAGACAACTTTTTCAGCTTTTTCTCTTCTATTCATTAATTGCTTTAAAAAATTGTCAGACAATGGCTATGATCAAAATTTGTGCCGTATGTTGAAGGTGCATTTTGTGATCCAAGCAGCTCCATTTTTTAGATATCCTCGAGATAGGATTTCCAAAATTGCAGTTTGATTTGGATGTTATGTGTAGTAGTAGTTAACCAAAGTTTTAAATCATGTTTTCTCCCTGCTAACGGGGGTGGCCGGATTCACCTCACATTCACAGCCATACTGCTGTGTGAGGATTTATATTGGAGCAAGAGATAATTGACCAGATGCCCTTCCTGACGTCAATGTGCTGGATGGCCGACGCCCTTGTAGGTAGATCTTCTTTTTAGTTCTACCAGGGTAACCAGCTATGGACAGAAAATACAAAATTGCAAATTTCTTCAAAAAATGCCAAATGCTGCAATTCTTGTGACAATTTTTGTTTTGAAATTGCATTTTGTCGTGAAAATTTATCCACTTTTCAAGATTTTATACTTGGAGCGAGTTACTGCCCTTAAGATTCAGGGACAAAATTCACAAATCTGTCATTGTGATGATATCTTTTTGTAGTGATTAGAACAATAGATAAATGGCTCCGTAATAATACCAAATCCTTGAGTCCACATCGGTCATAGACTTTTTTTCAGTTTTTATTTTGGCTTGCTTTGCAAAATTAATATTTGTTCTTCAATATTGACAAGGGTGTGGGAGTGCATTGGTTAGTTAGCTAGCCTAAACCAATCCTTATTTACTTTGTCCAAAATTCTGACCTTGTGAAATCTATTCATAAATATTATTTGTCCAATTGGAACACGCTTAACAAGCCTGGTTTGTAAGTAGAATTCAATATTATTTTCAATCTAATATCAAGGGTTCAATGCAAGAAGGCCCCATCTGCAATAGCTGCCATTTGTCAGTTGTGTTCTTATTAAGTGTTATACCTGCCAAATCTAACACCTGGCAGCTATTGCAGATGGGGCCTTTTTGCCCTAAACCCTCAATATTTGCATCTATGTTTTCATTGCAACTATGTTGCCATTGATTGTATACCAAATTCAATATATTTCTTGTCCAATATTTGTGACTATGTTTTCATTACATTGCGCCGCCGAGCGTATTTGTGACCGTTCAGTTCTGACCAGACAATTTGCCCAGCTTGACAGTGCTTGTGATTTGGTTCTCCACCCTAAGGCTATGCATTTCCAAATATTTGTCATATTTCTTTAGAAAATTTAACTCGGTATTTTTGGTTGCATGTGCTGAATCAATGTATGTTGAAAAGAACTCATGGTCATTGTCAGTTGAACGTCTTATCTATATCCTAGACTCAAGCATTTCAATGGGGGAATTAAACTGCCGCCTTGTCGGCACTATCTCTTAGGTAACTGCTTTAGAATGCCTGGCTAGACTGCTAACATTAAATAATGAGCTAATACCATTTTTGCCCTCCCATGACAGTAATTTGTAGGATTTTGTTTTATATTTTATGGATAGAGCTAAAGGGACGCTGGCACATTTTGAATAAAGGGCCCCTCAACCGGAGGTTTTTGCATGTTTGTATTGCTTTTACATATGTTAAAGGAGTTTCACCCCACCATGGTCTGATTTTTCATATGTTGTTTTCTCTAGCTCACATGGAGGCATAATCACTAAAAATATGTGATAACAAATTTTGAGGTTAATCGGCCCAGCCGTTTGGATAGCAAGAAATAGGATCGTGTGTGTTAATGTGGTCAAGCACATTTGGAGATGTTTTTTCTTCATAACATTCAAAGGAAACATTTCCTGGGCTGCAGATTCACTGGGATATTGATAAAAATAAAAACTTTCTTCAATACTAAAATCTCAATTTTGATGGAGTAAAGTGGGGGACGAGGTTGTCGATCAAGTCACCCACCTTTAACCATCACCTGGAATGAATAAGCTTAAAACAGTTTCATTTGGTGTAAATCAAGTAATTTTATAATAAAATTGAAGCACAAATTACACATCAGAATTGTGTTAATTCCCTGTAAACCTTCCATGATCACTAGTTTCTCGATTTACTGGTGGAATGAAAATGTAATAATGAAAGGTCCATGGTCCGATCGCTAATAGCCTGGTCTCCATGGACCCCAATTTTGGTATCAGAAGAAAGCTACTATCTTTCTCATTTACTCTGTGAAATCTTAGAGTTAAAGGATGTTTTGGATGTTATGAGTGAAAATATGCCCCATTTGGTCAACCAATATTAATTTTACATACTCTATGTTGATTAGAAAATCATGTTTTTAGCTTTCACTTAAAAACGGGTTGAAATATCAGCGCAAAACTTTACAGATGGGGTTTTGGGGGTGAAGGCTATTCTATCAAGATGAAAAATTTATAGACATAAATCGGGTCATTCCCCTTTAAGATCTTTTAACTAAAAATGAAAGAAAAAAGGCTGGAAATGACCAACTAACTTTGATTTGAAACTTGGGCCCTTCTTAGGTGGCTATTAAAATATTCTGTGGTATAAAAGTTCAAGTCCCAGTCTATTGATTTCAGCTATTTTAAGAAATTTTGTATTTTGCTGAAAATGTGCCTGTGTCCCTGAATTCAATTTAGGGTTAGGTTCAAAGCTTAACCCTCACAACCATGGTAGCTGCATCATGCAACTTTCAGGATGCTGTTTCATGCCATAGACTTAACATTATGATCATTATGACCATGGTTCGGGACTGGAAAGCATGATCCAGTTGAGAGGGTAATTATCCGATTACATGTAACACTTCGACAGTGACTTGGAGCATCACAAGATGCGTTTGTATGTTGCAATTAGTTTTCTGTTTGACTCAATCAAGCAGTTGTTTTTCGGAAGTCACAGGATTCATATGTTGAAAGGGAAGGGGATATAAGATATTGCCATATCACTATTCCAGAACAATGTATTTTGGGGGTAATGTTTATCATATCGGGTCACCATGGCGATGCGTGGCAATGTCCGTATCTTAGACAACTTGTCTTTCGTGACTCCTGCAGCTTCCTCGTACACGATATCCCTCAAATCCTATTTGTACAAGATTTACACCAGAACTGTTTCATCTGAATAAAGCCAGGAAATGGAGAAATGTCTTCTCCTCCACATAACAGCAACACTCAATCAACACATGGTTTGATTTTTAAAGGGGTCGTCATAAAGTAAATTTGGCATTAGATGTTACGTACCCAATTGAGCTATACTTTATTCACCATAAGATGAACCATAACCTTTGATAAAGTACATTAAGATAACACTGGGGAAGACCAAGGTCATAATGCAACCTTAGGGTGAATATAATATAGTGACTGTATTGTATTTTTGCACAACTTGGAGCTTCTCCTCTGGCAAAATGTGTAGAATAAGTGGCAAAAGAATGGGGTCATTTTCCACCTTATACTGAACAAGGTATAGCATCTCGCCTGACTTGGCTTGGCTGGCCATAAAGCCAGCCAGTGGCTTGTCTATCATAATGCAACGAGCTCAACATTATGATTGTTTGTATGTCGTGGCCTAGATTTTTCCATTTGGGAAGTGGCGGTTCCGGGGCCATGTGCTGCATACGCAGTTAGTTTTATGAGCAGCGCTCATTTTTGCCGTGCGTATGGTCATTTGGTAAGCTATTGGAGAGTGCCCTCTGTGTGCCAATGTGCTACAGAGGCCAGCTAATAGGTTTATATTATCAGTAGTTGCCAGATAAAGATTTTCAATAGATATAACAAAAATATTTCCATTTCCATGCAACTTTCCTAGAATTTTCTGAAAAAGCAGTCTGGGATTTATTGCTTCACCGAATTTAAGGTTGTATCTGTTGATAAGTAGATTTATGACTAGAAACCAGAACAAATCTGAAATTAGTTTTATGGTCAATAACTGTATACTCTAGAGAAACATGTAGGAAATGTAATAAAAAAGAATGATTTTGTCAGGTGTTATTGAAATACAAGTAAAATCTATGGTTTGATGAGTCAAATGGGAATCGAAATATTATTATTATCGTATTCATCAAGATGATGGCAGTATCTGGTGTAGAAGTAGCCATGATCACACAATCACACACAAAACTCCAAGGTTTGAAACTCCAGAGGTGAAAATTAAATCCAATTATTTTACTTCACTCCAAATTACATCCACACGATGCCCAAAACTCTGAAATCATCAACCTGACCATTCTCCTCCGCTTCTCATATCAGAGAGTAGACCGGAAATCACCATACCGGAAGCTGTGCACTTTCGCGCGTTATATTCAAACACAGGAAGTTGTCAAAAAGATGACCTTGCGAGGTGACCTCTGCTCACTATCCCCCGAAGCTGTCAACACGGCACGACACTCCAAAACACTCCGGAGTGTTATTGGAGTTTGAGTTTCACCCCTAGTTTTTTTAGGGGGATAAAACCCCGCTAGACCCTTGATAAAACTTCAGAGTTTAAACCTCCGAATGCGTCCACACGGCCAAAAAACCCGAAAGACACTCCAGAGTTTTGAAACTCCGGAGTTTCAGCCTCCGTGTGGACACGACAAGTGCTGCTTTGCCCATTATGTGATACCAGCTGCTGAATGAAATCTATTAATCCTCTAGGCATTCCATCTATGATACATTCTGTCTGATTGGCTCATTACAGGACACAACATGAAATAGCACTCTGAGTAACCAATCAAAATATTGCTTATATGTCTCAATGTAAACCATACTACCATTCTTACAGTAACTCTGATTTGCCTCATTACATAATATTACCTTCCAAGTAACCAATCAAAATAGTGCTTATAGAAGCCAATAGATAGGCAGGTATATAGTGCCCAGGGTTAAAAAAAAAAACAGGAACGGATTTGGAGAAGGGTGACATGAAATTAAGTTACTATGGCATTTTGGATTTGGGGCCCAAAGGAACTGTGCCACTGCCCCATTCATCTATGTATCCTGATAAATGCTTGTGTGGTTTGAAAGTGGTTAATGCAGGATTCCCTTGTGGCAACGTTTCTCTCTCATATATTGGGATGTTAAAAAAAGTAACCTTAGGAGCAAAGCAGAGGGTGTATTGAGTCAATCCCACAATGCACCAGTTTTTGGAAATTTCACCTCAACAGGGTCATGTGATCCCACAAAATCCTATTCTTAACACATAAAAATCCTGACTTCTATTCTCATTTTTGCTCACAAAGCATTAGTACTTAGGGAATTTTTAGCATGATTATGACATGTCCTGTGGTTCTTAAACTTTTGGAACACTTTTTATCCTTAAGTACTGACATAAGTTTTGTACAGTACAGTGTAGGCACAATGCAATGCATTGTGGGATTGATTCAAAACACCCTCTGGGAGCAAAGCATGTGGATGACTAATATTTTAAGTTTAAACTTTCTTTTATGAGGATTTCTGCCTTGCTGACCATAAGACATTACTCTTTTATCTTGTTCGCATTTTGTCCCCAAAAAAGTTTTGTTATTTATTTATAATCTGTAAATTAATACTGTTTACATTGACTGAAACGTTTCTGGAATGCAATCAAGAAAGTAATTTTGTATATTTAGTTAACACAAAAGCATAATAGATGAGTCCAATTTTAACCTTTTTTAAGTTTAGTAAATAGTCTACATAATATATTGCTTATTTGTGGAATGCGTTGTTACCAAAGAACTTGGCATATACGGATAGCACCAAAAAACAAAAACAAAAAGTAACAAAATTCAACTCGGCAGTTCCGCTGTATTGTATTGCCTCATGTATCACAAACTGGTCTTTTCTATTTCTTGCCTTGATAGCAAATTGAGGGTTTACTGCAAGAAGGCCCCATCTGCAATAGCTGCCATTTGTCAGTTGTGTTCATATTAAGTGTTATACCTGTCAAATCTAACACATGGCAGCTATCGTAGATGGGGCCTTCTTGCACCAAACCTTCAAAGTGTAACAATTGTTACGTGACCCATTTATTTGTGTCAATACTCTCGCATTGTTGTTTAACATAACCAAGGGCAATGATACATTAATCACCTGGTTGCTTTCACCGCCAGCCAACCTCGAAAAGAAGAACACAAGGAGTGGAAATACCAGGTTGGAGGCTTGCCAAACATTACCAACAAACAACAAAAAAAGAGGAAGGAAAAAGGTCGTCAAGGAAAGCAACAATAAGGTGTACTTGAACACAATGGGTATTGTTTACGGGGTATAAGGAAAAACAGGCTATGTGTGTATTGAACAGGGCCTTGTACATGTCGTACAAGCAAGCCATGGGCGATTGAGTAACTCCATTTGTTCCTACGCATTATTCTCTACATTTTTAAAAACGAGGCAGAAGACGAACAAAATCGACTGGTAGCATTTGAACTGTCGGAACATTAGTTTGTAATGTGACCTTTGACGGTGCCTAGGGAGGATTACTGTTCTCTGGTCGTGGATCAAATGGTATTCGGGGTGTTTCATTGACGCAGATCTAGTTGGTCGGTACGCATAGCTCGCCCACTTGACAGGTATTGTTTTGTAGGGTAACTCGTAGCACTTACTTTTCGGCCCCGGTCACTGTATATTCCACTATCAGACAGAGGTCGCGCAGCGACCGCCTCGCTCCTCAGCCTTTGGCTTCGGCTCGGCCTTCTGCCTCGCATGCTAGGGCCACATAGTGCGGCTAGGTAACTCGTTGCCAGTACTAGCTAGATTGTCTGTGATACGCATCGGTTAACCCCGGGGAATGTTAGGCTGCGTGCGTCATACGGAATCGTGTCAAGTTTCATGTGTATTTTATTTGCAGAAACTGAATAATCAAGATATGATATCCGGTCTGTGAGTTGATGTAAGTCAGTAGGGCTTAGGGAAATAAATGTGAAATTAACTGCTAAAGGATTTACAATGAATGCGGGACTTTTGTTTTTCATTAGTCAATTTGCTGATGTTTTATTATTCAGTGCACTGGGTAGTACAAGTAGTAATTAGTTAAATTAAGGGATGCAAAATATATATGTATTGAGGTCACCCTGTAACAATTTCACCAACATTTAAAGGTGTGCCGACCCAATTGACAACTACCCCCCATTCATTTTATATCAGAAGGAAGTTTCACTTCATTACCCCAGTGAAATACCATTGAGACAAGGGGTCTTGTGGGGTAACAGATGAGTCAAATGTCATTCAGGGGTCACTTAGGGTATTCTATTGCTCGACACTTATTCTTTGATCACATATCGGACGACCTATTGGGACCGCTGGTCTTATTTTTGGTTTGCTATTCAAAGGGCTGGAATGATTTAAACTCAAATTTGGAATCGAGTTTTGGTTATATGCATCCATTTGCGAGAGAAAACATGAAAAATTTGATTTTTTTGGGTACAATTTAAAAATTTACTGACCCAAAAATGACCCTCCGAATGAGTATACCAAAAACTTGATAAGTATCCTTAATCTGCTCTAATGACAACTGCTTCCAAAACATCAGACATATGTTAAGAATTTGTGTGTGGGTACTTTTATTTCCGAGACTCATTTGAAAAATTAATGAAGACTTCACAGAAAAATAAAATTAAACAACAGACCCTGATGGGAAAAAAAAATTTGGTGTCCATGTGCTTAATGACATGTTGATTATGTGTGCAGGTTGATTATATTTAGAGGATTCATTGTGGATGGGAACTAATTAAACAATATCAATGAGCATTTTCTTTATTCTGAAAAATTGTACGTATAGTTCTGCTTTGTTTTTAAAACAAATTCTTAAACCATGGGAAAGGAGCATGATTTGACAAAAGTAAAATTTCAGTGCAGTATCATCAAATATTATCGGCATTACAACTATAGCTGATGAAGAATGATGGTTGTCAAGAGTAAGGTTGTACCAGCAACTTAGGCCTTTAAGTTGGTAATCATAGAGCGAAAAGGTGATTGAACGGTGTGAAAAGTGGCAATTCGACCTATGACTGGGCAGTTAGTTTGTAGTGTGGTGGCTTAGGCCAAGAAAAAAACAAAAGTTGTCTCGAAGATCGCACGGCATTAGTTGAAATTGGTTTTTGACCCGCCATAATTTTTTTTTTTTTTTTAGGTTTTACTCACTGTAAATTTTTTTGTAAAAAAATTTCAGAACAAAATGAAAATTTGGCCGCGAAGGGGCCGAAAAATTGAAAAAAGTGGGCCAAAAATGCATTAAAAAAGAAGAAGAAAAAACGGAACTGCATTGCATTTTTTCTAAAAAAAAAATATATATAAAAAACGCAGTTGCATAGCATTTTTCACATTCTTCTGAGACCAAACTTGTTTTTTTTGGCCTTATATTAAATGAAAGGTTCAATGCACAATATTGGCCTTCAGTTCATGATGCTAGGTAAGTGTGGGCCAGTACTGTTCTACCATCTTCAGCTAACCCTAACACTGTTTTTCTTTCTAGCTGGGAGGGAAGGGAAGGGGTTAACGGGACATCTAGGTGGGATTACGCAACCCGGGCTCTCGGTGCCCCAGTCATGATTCCGGGATGGCAGCCACGAGGGTGCGCTGCCCGGCCAGCAATGTCGTGTACTAGTGTGTTCGTACGATGACGTCATTGCATCTTTTTGGACTTCTAGCATTTCTAGCCGTCAGCTCAGCTCGTTGTTAGTGAGTCTTGGGCATGACAGTAGCATTAGCCCAGGAGACTCGCAGACTTTGTAAACACATCTCAAGTACAAAAGGTTTGTTTGAGTGATTAAATATGTAGACCGACTGACAGAGGACCCCTGAAACATAATCTAAGTGCAGCAAATGGTGCTTAAGGAGAGGGGGCCAAGACAAATTTGTAAAGGGTCAAATTTTAAATTGATCCTAATCGTGTTGAAAAGAATACCACGTTATTTTAACCACAAGATCAGGCAGTATTAGTTTGTACTATCTACACGTAAAGTTTAAGAGCTATAGGCTAAAAACAAACAAATAATCAATAAAAAGGGTCACATTTCAGTTGTATTCAGGTGCTATACAGGGAGTTCACATCTTTAAAATTGGGGCTCCGATTTGGATAAAAAATGGTGCAAATTCATGGTGGAAGCCATAGGATCAAAATAAGGAATATTTTGAGTGTCTCAAATGCTTGCTTAAGAAAGTAGGGGGGAAACTAGGTTAGCCCATTGAATGCAATGGGACATTGGACCTTCTGTGCCCATACATCGGTAATAAGCATTTAAACAGTCAAAAAATATTCCTATTTTAATCTATGAACACCATTCAATAATTTGCACCATTTTTTATCTAAATCGGAGCAACTTTAAAATTTGACCCTTGTACAACTGAAATTGACCCTTTTATGATTGTTGCGTTTTAGTCTATTACTCTTAAACCTTACGTTGTAGATAGTACAAACTATATAGCCCTTGAGCTACCAAACATTTGTAACACATCCAAGTACAAAAGGTTTGAGTGATAAAAACATATGTGGACAGCTGACAGAAACCCCTGAAATGCAATTCTTAGTGCCACAAGTGGTGCCTTTAAAAAAAGGGGGAGAGGGGGCCAAGACAAATTTGTTTTTGAATATGTACAGCCTAAAGTTTCAGATTATAGGTAAAAACAGCAAAAATCAATAAAAAGGTCAATGTCAGTTGTTCAGGAGTCAAATTTTAAAGTGCTCCGATTTGGATAGAAAATGGTGAAACATATTGGTGGAGCGCATAGGATTAAAACAGGAATAGTTTGAGTGTTCAAATGCTTGCTAAGAAAGTAGGGGGGAAACAAGATCAAGCCCCATTGAATGCAATGGACGTTGACTTGGTGCCCCCTACATCGGAAACTAGTATTTAAAGGACGTTATTAAAACTATTCCTTATTTAATCCTATAAACTCCACAATGAATTTGCACATTTTTACCAAATGAGCAACTTTAAAATTGACACCTGTACAACTTGAATTACCATTATTATTGATTTTTGCTGTTTTTAGTCATATAACTCTGAAACTTTAGGTTGTACATATTACAACTATACCTTACCTCTGAATCCTATGGTTAGACACATAATGGGGTGCTTTCTTAACATGATTGAATCAATTTAAAGAATTTGGACCCATGTACAAAATTTGTCTTTGCCCCCTCTCCTTAAGCACCACTTGCGGACCACCTAAGAATCGTGTTTCAGGTGTCCCTGTCAAGGCTAGCAACATATTTAATCACTCAAACCTTTGTACTTGAGATGTGTTACAAATGTGTGCGAGCCTGGGTTAATACCTTTCATGATCCTTGTGGGTTAACAAAATAACATGGATCTTTCAAAATGATTGGATCAATTTTAAAAATTTGACCCAGTATAAACTTTTGTCTTGGCACCCCTTCCTAGGCACGTTCTGCACTTAAGAATTGCGTTTCAGGGTCCCTGTCAGTCGGTCAACAAATTTAATCAATCAAAACATTTTGTACTTGAGATGGGTTACAAATGTTGGAGCTCCAGGGGTTACATGTTTTATGTCCTCATTTCGAGCAGAAGGGGGAGGTAAATAGACAGGTATAGATGGGGACAGCGGAACAACATACCAGGGTCTTCAGAGTAAATTTGCAGGTAATTTGGAGACTTCCATTACCTACTACTTCGGATAAATTTCCGGTGGAAATGTAAGGTAATATTGGTAGGAAAACACGGAGAGAGAGAGAGAGAAAAAACTTTTTTTATTTCTTTCATTTTTCAACTCTTTACCCATTGATCAATTAACTTCTCAGAAGAGCCAAGGGCCTAGTGTGTCTAAATTTGTCCGAGCATGTTCAATCCTGACAGTTACCCTCCAAAATTTTCTTTCGCCTAACAATGTTTACCAGAACTAAATTTTAGTGAAATATGGTGGTGGCATTATTGGTGATCCCCAAATCAGGCCGGCGGAAGCAAATTGAAATGGTGCGGCGGCTAATGAGTGTCCGTGTAAGCATAGCATAGCTAACAGAGCGTATACGGTATAACGCGTGCAGTTCGGGCTTCTATGAATTTTGGCCCAAATTATTCTCCATGACCATATGGTCCAGGAACATAATGGTTCCCGCCTCCCTGCGCGAAGCGAGAACCCAGGCCGTGCCCTGTTAGCTTTCCAAAATACATTTTCCATGACAAAATTTGATAGAAACATTTGAAATAATGCTTATAGTAGATAAACGGTTTTTTAAAAAAGTAAACATGTTGATGGGGTGTTAAGTTGTGTTTGAAGTAAGCATATAAAGTGTTCGTGCAGAGTTCCGATAGCAAGCTGGTCCGGGTGTGGGTGGGGAGGGGGTGTCCCCCTTCCCGCGCGAAGCGCGAACCTTGCATATTCGCTTTCCAAACACATTTTCCATGCAAATTTGATAGCAAACAAACTTGAAATTTGGGAAGTGGTTCCAGCTTTTCATTCTTTTTAAAATGCTTATCAGAGTGGTGCCAAAAAAATTTACACTTTTTTCTTATGCAAATTCTTCCACATGTGCCGAGACATATACATTTATTTTAGGATATTTATTAACTACAAGATAGGTGTTGGAACCTGGTGAAAACGGCGTTGAAAACAAACCTGCAAATGTGCAAAATAGCTGCGATTAAGTTGCGATGCATTAGCAAAGATGAATGCCTCAAACAGTGAACAACGCACCCCGTCATGGACTTTGTTTTTATTAACTTTCTGTAAAAAAAAATTGCTTTATTTTTTAGAGCTAAACACTGAGCTACAGTGTATCCAAGTGTCTTGGTCTCTTTGGTGTCGCACTTTCATATTGACTGGTGGTCAGTTGTTTTGTTACTTGAGTATGGCCTAGGCCGACATTCCGTAATGTTAACCATGGCAGATTGCCCCATACCTACTCGTTTGCAAAGTGGTTTTTGACTGGTTTTTCTCTACACCGCCGCCATTTGTTATTGAGCTCTGTTTTAACGTCGTTTTTACCAGGTACTAACAAGATATTGTAGGTATAAATATCTTCAAACGAATTTGACAGTTCTACCCACTTTTGAGAAATTTTTAAGACAAAAAGTGAAAAACTTTTTGGAGCACTCTGTAAGGATCACGTTTTTAAAAAGTAAATATATATATTGAGGTTTTAAGTTTGTTTTGAACGAAGCATAAAGTGTTCATGGAAATTACGTATATAAAGCTGTCTGTGGTGCGTGCGGGAGGGGGTGCGATGTTCCGCTTCCAAAACCATTTTGCCATTAAATTGATAGAAACAATTTGAATGCTCATAAGTATTATCACGTTTATTTAAAGTAAAATATAGTTGATGGGTTACAGTTGTTCTGTGCCAAGTGTCAATGGATAGTATGCGTATGTATATCGAGCTACCTGGAGTGTGTGCGGGCAAAGTGCGGAAACCAATGTTCCCTTTCCAAACACATTTTTTCATGACATTGATGGTAACAATCTTTATATAATTATTGAATGGCTTTGAGTATGATACAAGATATATTGCACGAGCTGAAAAATATGTACGATTCGAAGACTAGTACAATATGTTTTCTACGAGTGCAATAGATTCTTGTATCTCGAAAAAAGACATTCCACTATTATTATTATGATTTAAATATATGCTGACTCAAGTCAACCTGCGTTGACGTGTTTGTAAGTCCAAAATCTACCAGTCGGTCAAATGCCCGGCTGCGATACATATTCAAAATAATATTGTATTACATCCGGGGACATTTACCGTAACTGTACCATACAAAGATTTCTTTGTCACCACTCGAAGCCTGCCTAATATAATATTTAATTGGTATGAAAACCAACCATTTTACAAAGCAAATCAACTGTTTTAAGTTTGGCCTGATGCAATGGCCGCAATGCATTTATGTGCCGCGAAAGCGATGCGGGTGTGGGTAGGAGCGAAACTTAGGAGTATTTAGTTTTTCAAGGCATATTTTCTACTTAATAGTTGAAGACACCAACTTAAATTGCAAAATATCAGTTAATTTAACAGATCATATATGCCTACTTTGAGTAACGGTTCTGAAAAAGATAAACTTACCTTGTGTAAAGCCTAACTTTTTTGACATGAAGCACGTCAAAGTTGGTGCACTGGCCGTTCATGCATGCGTAAAGGTATACAAGATTGGTCGCAACTTCAATGCTAATTTGTCGTCATTTTTCAAATCTGGAAAGAAGCCCTACACTTAAGTTAGGTCTGTAATTACTTTTGGAAAACGCGCATAGCGCGGACAATTTTTGGCAAATTTTATGGGTTTATAGAGTTTTTCCTATGAAGTAACAGGGATTTTTTTCTGTGTTTCCACGGGGCAAGTTTTTTTTGAACCTCTTATAAGGTGTGTGGTATATTTTTTTGTTTACTGAAATTGGGCAAAGGTTGGTTTTTTTTTTTGCTCATATGTGGGAATTTCCCACCCCTTGAAAGCTACTGGTGGCTCTCCCTAAGGGCCGGCAAAATTGTGTTTCTAGATGAAACCAAGTAAAGGCATCGGGGAATCAGGTATCATTGGCCAAACGATTCATAACTAGCTCAATTTCTCCGCACTGAAATTAATTTTACCGAGCTGAAAATCAGAATTTCACCGCGCTGAATCTTTACCATCAAAATAGTTTCTTGTCGCCTGGATCCAATCACAAAGAGCTGAAAAATTTGAAAATTAATTTCACCTCGATAAAATTACGAATTTCAGCGGGGCGAAATTCTTAATTTAACCAGCGCTGAAATTCTGACCTGGCCATCCGAATCATAACTCGCATAATTTCCCGCGCTGAATTTAATTCACCGCGGTGCAATTATTTCCCGCGCGCTGAAATTCACTTCTCCGGCGCTGAAATTCCAGCCAATCAAATACATATTTTACATTTACCAAATAGAAAAACACGTTCAAAGTTTGAAAATTAATTTTAACGAGGTAAAATTCAGAATTTCACCGCGTAGTACAATTAATTTGCCACGCTGCAATTCTGAATTTTGCGCGGTAAAATTCAATCTTTCGGCGCGGTGAAATTTCTGAATTTCAGCTCGGCTAAATAGATTTTTCAAGCGTGTCTTTCTATTGGTCAAGGCAATCCACCATTTTGATTGGCTGGACATTTAAGCGCGGTGGAATTAATTTTAGTGCGGTGAAATTTAATTCAGCGTGACGAAATTAATTTCAGCGCACCAAAATTAAGTAACTTTTGATGCAGATGGTCAGGTCAATTTCACGGGGGCGAAATTAATTTCGGCATGGAGAATTAATTTCACCGCGGTGAAATTAATCTTGGCGCGGTGAAATTTAAAATTTTAGCGTGGGAATTGAGCTATTATGACTCTAAATGGCCAATGAATATGGAGCCGACCACTTATGAGTCTTGGCTGGTTTTCGAGGGTTTGGGATTTTAATTTTCCTTTCAAATGAAGCGGTACTCGGAGTCTGAGCGCTTCATGCACCCTCTGCCCTTTTTCTGATGGGCTCTCGTGGTAAATTGTTTATGGAGATGTTTGAGGAGACAAGTTTCATAATTATATCAATCGACGCGAAGGGTGTGGTAGTGGTGTCCACCTCCAGCGCACAGCGGCGGGGGAAACCCTTGCAATGTCCGCTGTCCCACACGCTTTTTCTCATGCAATTTGATCGAAACAATTTGAAATTTGTAAGTAAAGTGTAAGTGTGTGACCAAGTAAAAGTAACGTATAGTTGATTCTTTTTGTACAACTCACGTTACATCAGGCACGTGTTCGTGGATAGTCCTAAATCAAGCGACACGAGGTGCGAGTGCGGGAGGCTCGAACCTTTGTCAATGTTTGCTTTCCACCAACACTTTTCTTGCAAATTGACAATTTGAAATATGCAAGTTACGGAGGTGGCAGCGTGAAAAGGTGCTTTAGTTTTCGAGTTACCCTCCCCTCGGTACAACAAACACAACCACCTTTATTTGAAATATATCAATACAGAGAGTGATAGTATTGCATCATTATTAAAATATGCTTTGCTAAGAAATTATAAATTCTGACTTTCTTAGGTTTTTAGCTCACAGAAATGTTTTGACCCCACAGAATCCTAGAAAGTAAACAAAAGGCGATTTTGTTTGCTTAATTTTCATTGTAAAACATGGGCTGTAAACATTCACAATTTGTGTACCAAGAACATCTCAGATTATTTCATTTCACCTGGGGATATTTTTGATGGAAAGCTTTAACATTAATGCCGAAATCAACTTTTCATATTTTTTTCGGGACACCTGATGATGTGAATCTCTCGTTGCACCTTTACCGCGTGGGAAAGTTTATGGTTTACAAATCAATTTCCATATCATTAGGCTAAGTTATTGTCGCATTGATTTTTTTTCGGCGAGTTTGGGGAGGGACCGACGGCTCCCTTGGATCCGTCATTGATATTACCTATTTTTGAATACCCATACTTATTGAAGACAATCGAAAATTTCATTCAATTCCACCTTTCGCCGATCTCCCTTCCCTCTTCTTTTTTCTCTCTTTCTCTTCCTCTCTTGTGCTTTCTCTCTCTCTCTATTTCTCCTCTCTTTCTCTCGCTCTTTTTTTTTGCTTTCAAAAAGTGGTGCGGCGATCGCCGCACCTGGCCGCATAGCTTGCGCCGGCCCTGCCACAAATAAACGGACAGGGATATGTTGGCTCTACCATGGTGAACAGCATCTCGGCTGTGGTTTCTCGATCTAGATTATTGAACCAGATGTAATAATCCAGTGTGACTATTCTAGACTGCAATAGTTAGATATGAAGATTGCATCATACTGTGTTAAGAATGGGCCCGCACTCAATATATGTTTGGAGAAAGGGGACAGCAAATGCTATATGTAATAAACAAAGATGAACTCCTTCTTGTTGGGCATATGTAGTCAAAAGTAGTACTAATTGTGTAGCTTCTGCACTATAAAACCCTTGGGATATGTCGGGACATTCGATATTAATGGTGTCTATGAGCGTGTTTTCTATGCAACACGGCAAAACGCGGCTTTGCGGACCCGGTTATGGACCCACTGCTTTTTTTCCGCTACTCAGCTTGTTTCTATTGAAGGCACATACCGGTAGTGGCAATGTTCGACTGCACTTACCGCTATCATGCTTTTGACAGACCCAGCCGGTCACAATATTCCCGTTCCAGAAACTTCCATGCAGTTGCTTTCGCTTGAGGTGTGTTTACCCTGGAGCCTATTCCCACGTTCCTGATCATACACGTGTGAGTTATTTTGTATTTCCTTTAATGGATGTTACTACCAGGTCTAGGTGTAAACACAAGAATTAAGTACGTGTTATCATAATTATTGATGTTGATTCACTTCTGAAATGAAACAGAATAGGCCCAAATGCGATGATTTGAACAACGCGCGTAGGGAAGTCGCTATTTACCAGCGCGGCCTGGCATCATTTCTGTCCAACACGGCAAATGCCGCTAGCGGCTGTTTCTAATGGTTGAAATAGCAGTATGCAAAAACCACGGCAAAAACCTTCTCAGAATCAGGTTTAGTTAGCGGTTATCGGTCCGCGCTAAAATAGCGGGCTCGGCTGTTCTACTGAGGCGGATAAGGTGACCCGCTTCCGACGCGGAAAACCGTCCCCCAGTTAGAAAGGTAGAAACACGCTTATGATTCCCTCACAAACAATGTCACCTCGATTTCCCTAAGAAAACCTTCTCTTGTGGTTCTGCACATGTTTACCCTTAGTACGCGGAATACATGTGAGTTCACACTAACAGATTTGCACTGAAATTTCGGCAACATTCTCAAAAGTTCTTAACCATTCAGCATATTCATGACTGTATTGGAAATCTGCTTAAAAATGCTTTCAATGACTCCAAACATGCCCGTCTACAAAAGATCGATTCAAGTGGCTTGTATCTTGGGGAGATATTTGGTATAAACATTGAAGCATGGTTTATAGCATGTAGAATGTTACGTAGCTCCTGTTCAGTTTATACCAGCTCATTTCTCAATCTTCAAGTGAGCAACATTCAACCCCTCAAGGCGGTTCATTATATCCATGGTGTTATTCGAAAAAGCAAAGGAAACCAGCCAACGTAATCCGTAAGGTCAATGCCAAGGTCGCAAGCATGACCGTGAATGTTAGCCACTGACAACCCGACCTGGCAGTCGGTTTTGCAAGATGGCACAGCGAGATCGGCATTCCGCCCGCTGCATGGGGGTGAAGACCAAACACAGTGTCTATTCAAAACAGGACAGGGTGATTCAAGGGAACAACAGTGCTGCTACAATTCCAGATTTACTTGCCACAAGAATTTTTCAACTTGCTACATGTATGACGTTAATAATATTGAACTTATATTTAGGGATGGGTCAGGTTCCAACTAATATTTTAGCTGGAACATGACCCATTCCCTAAATTCTACTTGCACCAGGTGCATCGGTAAGAGCTTATGGTTTACATGATTAAATAACAGCATGGTTTTCAATGAAAAAGATTGTCAGGTTTAGACTCCTGTAATATAACTTTTGTCCCAGTTCAAAGGTCTAAATTGCATCAATTCATGAAAAAACTATCATGAGGTTCCAAACAAACAAATTTCCTTCAAATTTCTAATTTTGTTCTTGTTATTCTTGTTGACTGAACATACGCAAAGATCAACTTAAAAGTAGTCGCACCACGATTTATATGTATTTTTGCAAAAGACAGACTGTACAAAGCTACACGTGCTCTACATGGGAAATAAGCTAGGATGGATAGTCAGATATGGAGCTTGTGTAAATGGAACTTTGGATAATGTGTATCAGAGTCGGTAGTTTTGAGTGTGCGCTGTCAAGTTGGAATCTTGATTACGAGAACCGGGGAGTGGTGGAGAATCCTAATAGGGTCGCAATTTCTGAAGTTGAATAAAAAGCAGGGTACTTGTCGCATTAGAGCCATCTTTTTGCCGAACCACTCAGCCGAGGATGAAATTTTTAAGCTTTTTACATGATTTCACCACTCACTCTCTCTTTCTGTCCTTCTCTCTCAACCTATCTGTAAGTAATAAGAATATTTCAGGTGTTTCTTGAGACACTGGTAGGGTAGACTGATGATTTTCTTGTCTGCTTTATCAAATGAATAAATTCTCTTGAAAGTAAGGTATCTGTTGGCTTCATATGCACAATATAGGAACCTTTTTTTCCGTCAACATGGGAAGGTTTGTTAAACTTGAAAGTGTGAGTGAGAGGAGTGCTGTAAAAAGAGGTATTTTCATGAAATAACATGAAAATGTAAATTTTAAGACACAAAAAAAATTTATTAATTATCATTCTTTGACTTCTGTCAAGAATTAGGGAGGGGTTATTACTTACGCCGGAGGGGGGATGGAAGATTTTTGAGGGGGAACCCAAAAAAAATTTGTAAGAGAGAGGGGGGCACATGAAATTTTTCATAAACGAGAGAGGGGAACCTGCACTTTTAAATGGGGAAATCGGCATGATCAAGGGGGGAGTGTGAAATTTTTGAATGGAAGCAAGGGGGAACGTGAAAATTTTTGCCGAAAAAAGTTGAAATCCTCCATTCCCCCTGGCATAAATAATGACCACTCCCTTAGTGACGCGCTTCTTTGCTGTTCCCAATCTGTGCAGTACAAAAATTCTTTGCAGACAAATAATTGTTTTTCTAGTACTTAACATAGGTGATGAATTGAGATCCAATAAAGAATCATTTACAAGCACTTTTTGCCATGGCTTGAAAAAGTGGGGATTTGGGAAGCTCCTTCCCAGGAAAGTTGGCCATTTGGAGGGAAACCTGGCCATTTGGTGGGAAATTTATATATAAGATACAGTGGGAAATCTGTGGAAAATGCGCTTATCTTCCCAGAAAATTTACATTTTTTCAACCCCTGCTTGTTGGCAGCAGTGTAACAGGCAGGGGGGAGGTTACCGCCCCAGGGAGCTTTGACCGGAAAGAAAAAGCTTGGAAATCATGCTAAATCAGCCTTTTTTTTTGCCTGCTCACTGGGAAGTTTTCACCTCCAACCAGGAAAATCTGTCTCAAAACCACCGTCAACTGGGAAAGTCTGCATCAAACCGGGAAATTTTCCCCTCTGACAAGAGACCCCTGTTACGCCTCTGCTTGTTGGGGGTCTGATGCAAAAAGGGGGTCCCTGAAATTGTTCACCCTCTAAAGGTGGGTCTTAGAAATAATCATCCTATTTTTCAAGTCCAAGTGGTTTTTGAGTTTACATAGCTTCTATACTGATAATCAAATTTTGTTGAAAATTAAACCACTATAGAAATAACCTCTTATACAATATGTTCGGGATTAATAATGCATTAGGAAAGAGGACGTGTAGTGAGAGAAATCTGTAGGACATCGATCTGTAGCACGCTTTATTAATTGTTCCCAGATATGAAGACAGGAAGTCTAATTGACAGTACAAAAGCAATTTAACAGAATGAGTAGAGATAATTAATGAGTAATCTTTTCATTATCTAATGCATATAGAATCAAGGATAGCTATTGATGCCCTTTATGTTACGTTGTCGGCTAATTGAGGGCCAAAACCAAAACTGATTAGTGCTTGGATGGGTCGGACTCCCTTTATTAAATATGAAAAATAATTTTAAAAAGTAATTTTAAACAAGACACTTCATGTCATTCTGCATGGAATGCCTCCAATCACATTTATCTTATTTATCTAATGCCCAAAAAAAATCTGATTGGCATAACCTGACTCAGCTTATGGGGGTATAAAATAGGGTCATAAAACCCCCATATTTCCTGAATTGGGTACCTTTTTAGAAGAATGGAAGGAAAGAGAGCAAAAAATACACAAATTTGTTGTTTTTTGCTCAAAATAGTAAGAATATTTCATCAAAGCTGACCTACCCAGCCTATTTTAGCCTGTTTTATTAAACAAAGAATTTTCTTTTTCAGGCCTAAGCTTATACAGGCAAACTAAGGCTGATAGTTCCCTAACCCAAGAGGAACTTTTAAACCATTAACAATATTTCAACAGCCAAGTTATAAGTGTGTGTTATTGAAAATGAACAAGTGTCTCATAACTTTTGTGAACAATTAAATCTTGTGGTTCATTGACAATTAAATGGCTTTCCAGTGCAATTATTAAATTGAATTCAACAAGTGAAGGTATCGTCCGAGCACCACATTTTTGCTGGTACTAAATTTCTTAATTGATTATTGCTAGTGTAATTGGTATCAAGAATGGTGCCAATTCATAATCATTTACATTTACATACCTCCTTGTGCAAGAATAACATTTATTGATCTTTTAGTTCCCAAAATAGATTAATTAATCATGAGATAATCCACATAAAAAAGAACTTATAATTATGAGCATCAAAGTCCTGCCTCATGTTTCAGTGCTACTGTCACGCTGGTTCCCTGCGACTTTGGTCTCTCACCTGTTCCTAACTGACCAAACAGTCTGAACCATGAAGCGAAGCCTATGCAGGGAACCAGCATTATGCTTCTCGCAGCTTTTGTAACCCCTGAACACTACCTGCCTTTCATACTGTATAAGTGGAAATTTTCGCGTACAGATATTTTCGCGATTTTAACAGTTTGCCAAATGTGTGAGAATTTAATTTCACGATATTGACATCAGTGCAATACAAATCTATTGGAAAAAGTTATTTTCGTGAGTTTTTATTTTCGCGTTTTTATGTTCACTCGTGAAATTCGCGAAAATAAAAACCTCGCGAAAATTTCCACTTATACAGTACATTATTTCTGATTGGCTAATTACATCATGTATCCATTTCAATGACCAATTAAAATGCAGCTTACAAATATTTAGCCCAAGCCTCCTCCAACCCTACCACCATTCTTACCCCATTGCTGATTGGCTAAAAAAATCACACAAGATCCATTGTGACCAATTGGAAGGGAGCACTCATACTATTCTTTACTATACCTTGTTCAGTGTAAGGTGGAGCATGACCCCATTCTTCTGCCACTTATATTCCACATATTTTGTCAGAAAGGATCCAAGTTGTGGCAAAATACACTATAGCTACTATAGTGTATTTACCCTAGGCTTGTATGGTCACCTTGATCTTCCCTAGTGTTGTCTCAATATACTTTATCAAAGGTCATGTTTCATCTGATAGTGAACAACTTATAGCCTATTACCAAAGTCGGAAATGCAAAGCAATTTGATATTATGACTATTACTTCAAACAAGAGAACAACCTACATTGTACTTGGTAATAGATCTATATAGCTTTGCATGCTCAGCCATAGGCACTACAGCACAGAGAAATGCGAGTTAGGCCAATATGGCATAATTCAAGGGTTTAGTGCAAGAAGGCCCCATCTGCAATAGCTGCTATTTGTCAGTTCTTATCAAGTGTTATACCTGCCAAATGTAACACCTGGCAGCTTTTGCAGATGGGGCCTTTTTGCCCTAAACCCTTGAATTATGTGTACAGTTGCTGATTTCAGGCTTCCTAGAGCTAGGCAATATCCAAGCCCACCTTAAGACACCCAGAAAACAACCCATCGAATTGTCATTCTAATTGAGTAACGTGTGCCCATGCCTGCCTCGAGTCGTATCTCTCGCGTGCGGTAAATAGTTAGGCAAATCTAGGCCGGGGTCTAGCTTTCTTTTTTCTCCCTACTACTTTTATTTGTAGCAATCATGAAAATACAGAAATGAACAATGCATTGGTCAGGAAGTGTTGGTGTTTTATGGTACGGAAATAATTTCCAATGGATGGCTGGACAAACGATAGACGACTTGCAATTTTTTTTACGTTTAGTGACAAGAAGCAAGATTTGGGAAAGACGCGAGTTTGTAATCTCAGGTGTAAGCATGACATGGATTTGTATAATTTAGCGGGAAGCAGTACTTTATAATTAAGCGTTGAAATTCATGCTTGTTTGGAGCGATTTTGTTTGAAATGAAAAGAGGCTATGTGTTTGGCTCTACAGTTGTCATTTGATCAATTCTTGAAGAAGGTAAAATAAGAAAGAGGAAAAAAGGTCAAACTGCATGGGAAAATAAAAGATAGTCATTGAAGTGACAAAAAGCAATTTAGTCATACTGTGAATCCATGTGTAGAAATCTGGGCCAGAAAATGAAACAGTGCGCGATGATATCGAGGGGGATTTTTCATACTGAGAAATATTTATTTTATTAATTTATAAAGCGAGCAGGATTTATGTGTTTGTGTGTATTCTCATTTCGTTTGGTTCCCCCAATAATGTTTATATGATTGTTCGTGCTTGGGTTATTTCCCCACTGTGGGCAATATCATTGGGTGCCCATGAGTGTGCGAATTGACGCCGTGCAAGATCAAGTCCTCGTCTTGGATAACACGGCGGTGATGTTGGAATAATAAACGGAGCTCGGTAGAAATGCGTCAGAAATGTTGTGATCAACACGGCGATGTATTATCGTTATTATATGATATGTTTTGGGTGGGTGACTTTATACATGTGTTATGTGTTTGATTATAGGTTGCGGTAAGCAATCATGCTTGAATGTGGTTTGGATTTTTAAGAATGAGCAACTTTGATTGCTTTTCAGATGTTGTTGAAAGCAGGGCTGAATGAATATATTCATGATATTGTAGGGTGGTAAAGTCTTCTCACTATGAGTTACAATATGCTCATCCACCAAGGACACAGTTCAGTGGGTTGTACTTGTACATACATTGACATGAACTGACCTTGTGTGATCTGGATATCATATATCATACCCAAAAACCAGGGAGTGTATTTTCTAAATACACTGGTGAATGGAAGCTACTGAACTACGCCATAGGAATTGAGGTTTTACTAGCTCATAGTGTCTTGTTTAGAATGATGGCATATTTGGGAGGAGAGCCCAAATCTCCACACACACAAATCTTGTTCTCTCTCATTACCCCATTAACCCCTGGACACTCCCTGCCTATCTTTCCACATCTAAGCAATATTTTGATTGGTTACTCGGAAGGTAATATCATGTAATGAGCAAATCCGAGATACTCTAAGAATGGAGGTATGGTTTACGCAGAGATAAAAAGTACTATTTTGATCTTTCCCTGATCTGGAGGCATCCCTTAATTGACTGCACAGAATAATATTGGATTCAGCCTGGCGCTATGCCGAATGTTTGTTTTAAATGAGATTGGGTACTCGGAGGAGGGCTATCCCTAACATGCCAGAAATACCACAAAATACCACGCCACTGAGGCTGGAAAATGCACCCACTTAAGTCCCAAATATGCGGATGACATATCATCATAACAACACCCATATGGGTACGAAATGGCCGGGCTTTTTTGCAGCGGCACCCTCGTAGCTTGCCCTCACCGGTCATGGGACTGGGGCCCAGGGGGCCTCTGGTTCGATTCCCGCCCAAGATGTGCAGTCTCTTTAACTTCTATCCCTTTACCCCTTTCCTTCTACCTTTCCTGAGGAGATAAGGAGAGTTATAGGTATTCACCATAAGATGATCATGACCTTTGATAAAGTACATGAGATGACCCTTGGAAAGACCAAGGTAACGATGTAATCCTTTTTGTGGTAAATATACTATAGTAGCTATAGTATATTTGTGGCCCAACTTGGAGCCTCTTCTCCAACAAAATGTGTGGAATATAAGTGAGGTTAAAAGATTGGGTGTCATGTTCCACCTAAGCCGAACAGGGTATAGAGACAGAAGAGTGTTAAGGATACAAATGGGGAGGGTCGGTTCACTTTTGGTACAATAAAAAAAGGCCGAAGTCCCGACCCCTAGAAAATCCTGTATATGGCCCTGTTCCCGATACAATAAATATTTCCAACATTATCGACATGTTTTTTATCAAAAAGATGCCTCTTCGTGAACAAAGGTATCTATTTCAGTCCTTTTCCTCTCTATAAACACCTTCTTGATTATAAACTTAACTTTGTTTTTGCTGGGCCATATTGAAGAACAGAGGAATAATTAGCAGCAATAACAGCCACATTTTTGAGAGACCGCCCCCATTTTCAAAATCTGATATTTTTCAGGGGGGAGGAAATGCCACACCTAACAGCAACAGCCCAAATTCAAAATGGCATCAACTCCGGCGTAGCTAGGTCGGTTTCAAAGACTTAACTGTGGGAGGGCTCTCTTACGCATATCGACGGGTACCCACAGACTTGACTAAAGCCTAGGACTAGTCACCAAATATTTAAATCTAAAATGACGTTATTGGAAATTACATATTTTGCAGTGGGGTTAATCCACTAACCCCGACAGATTTTGAAGTCAATAATTTTTCTTAATTTATCATGATATTACTAAATTTCTTTTTTTGAACAAAGGGTTTAAAGATGATTTTTTTAATGTCACTGGGACCGAGGCGGGCCCGGGGGGGGGGCCCGGGGGGGGGGGGGGGCGGGGGGGGGCGGGGGGGGCGGGCGGGGGGGACTGACATAGTAATTGCAAGTAGCAGTGCCACAAATTACAGTTGAAATCCACATGCCCCAAATCCCCCCTGCAGATCGTGTCCTACCCCCCCTAATATTATTTGCAGAGTTATGTTGGTAATTGTCTAGCGAACTATACTGCCAGCAACAAAATCCTCAAAAATGCATATTTACATAATAAGCGATTTTGTAATTCGAATTGGGATCCCAGATATTACTTAACGGCAGAGCTAAAATGCTAAGTTTTTCCTGTCCATGATGAAATTAGTGTCACTTGCAAGAAAATGACCTTAACTTGACTGCATACGATACAACAACTAATGGATGACGTAGACACATACATGGCGCTTTCCCGGCCCTATTGATACTGGGAGAGACTGTTCCAGCGTCGTTGAATATTATCCGAGATCTCCGCTCTATTAATATTTTAATTGACATTTTCGAGCTACCATCACAGGTTTAGATACTAGCCCAGTTACCATGCACCGGAGTAAAAATCTCAAAATTTTTTTGAAAAATTGGGGAGCGCTCTTCAAACAAATGTGCTATTATTGTTTTAATTTCCTCCAAATAAGGACCCAGGGTTAAAATAATAAATAAACAAACTAAATAACAACACTACAAAACAAACAATAACAATAGCTAACAAATCAATTTCTCTTAAGAAGAAAAGGCTTCCTAACCACTCTCAGCATAAGTACAACACAGTTGCACATAAACACACCATTGACACCTGTTGCACTGGCCTCTTCCTATATTCAGTTGAGGCTGCGTTCTCCTAACCAAAAAAGCAGGGGATAGGACACGACCAACTAACAGCAACAGCAAAATTCAAAACAGCATAAACTTCCGGGTGCTAGTCTGTTTCAAAGACTTAACGGTAATGGGTAGGAGGGGCGCTCTTACGCATATCGAACAGTTACACACAGACTTGACTAAAGACTAGGCTAGGTCACGAATATTTAAATCTTAAATGACACGTATATTGGGAAATACACTGTTTGCAGCGAGGTTCATCCACTAACTCGACGGATTTGACGTCCATATTTTCTTAAATTATCATGATATGTCTAAGCTCTTTTGAACAAGGTTTAAGAGAGTGATTTTGTAATGTCACGGAATCGCAGAGACTGCCATAGTAATGCACGTAACAGTTCCCAATTACCGTTTGAGAAATCCCCAAGCCCAAATCGAGCCGTCGTGTCCTACCCCCCTGAAAAAAGAGTGAATTCTGTCATTTAGCACCTGATGGACCAGATTTATTGCATTATAATTTTTCATTGTATTTACTGGTCTTTTTACAATAGGTTTTACTGAGGCATAGTGGTAGTTTGAGGTAATCATCGTACGCTAGTATACCTTGCTCTTTTGTCGACTTTTATTTTTATGAATTCATCATCTGCCCCTGTTTATCCCATCTTCTCAGATGAGTTGCCATAAACCATTTTTAAAGGCCAAAAGATTTTTTAAAAAACCCCCCCTGTGACTTCCAGCTCTATCAGTAACTCTGATTGGCACTCATTACATGATATAAACAAATTTAACACCAATCGAAATAAGCGCTATTAATTGTTGACACCACCTTTAAGCTTTTCTTACTTTGTGTCTGATTGGTTATTGAACAACGCAAGCAATCAAACACGTAAAGAACTAATTGTTATACATTTATAAAAGTTTCAACACGTTAATTCCTATAACCTTCTCATTTCTTTATTTTTATAAACACTGCTCAATTTTATAAAGGCTACCCAAAAATTACAATGGTGAGGTTGCCTGTCTATAAACAATTGATGTTTTCATTTAACGGCTGTTTATTTTTTAAACAGTAGGTGTTTCCCTTAAAAATGGATAGCATTATTTTCAAATGGTAGACATTTAACAATTTAAGGTCCATCGGCCCGATCGCTAATAGCAACGTCCCCAGAACCCCAAATTTACAGGAAGTGCAGTCAACATTTTGGCATCAGAAAAAGCTACTTTTATCATATTACCATGTGAAATCTTAGGGACCAAAGGGTGTTTTTTTTTTATTGGTTTGGAATTATGAGCAAAAATATGCCCTATTTGTCGACCAATATTAGTTGTACCGGTCTCTATGAGGACTTTCAAAATCACGTTTAGTTCTCACATCAAAACGGATTGAAATTTACCGGATGCAAAACTTTACAGATGGGTTTTGGGCTGAAGGCCCAATCTATAAAGATGAAAACGCCAATCCCCCTTTAAACGTAAGCTGTTGACAAAAGAAACATTTCAGACTAATATAAATTAGAATTTATTAAATGTTATCAAAAGAACGTTTTACATTACTGTGTTTAAAACACGTTGCAACGTTTTGGATAGACATTTATAAAATTGAGTAGTGTTATAAAAGAAAGGAAAATAATGGAAAGGCTGTATGAAATTAATGCGTTGACACATTTTTAAAGTAAAACGTAGTTTTTAAGTGAATTCACCTGGTACTGATCATGAAGGATAAAAGAAATGAGTAAAACAAAAACATCAAGAGGACTGCCCATACTGCAAGGCAACGAAAATAAAAAACCCTGTTTTACGCGGCCCGACCGACCCTGATTTTTCCGGTTTGCAATATTTTTTTTCAAAAAATCATGTAAAACAACCTGCCTTTTAGCCTAAATTATCAATTTTGGCTGATTTTTTTTAAAAGAAAATTTGTTTGTAAACAATTTTCATTTTTCTCTTTTGATTTTTCAGATTGGGCTATTTAGGACACTTTGACCTCCAGAAATGAAAAAAAATTAAAAAAAAAAATTTGGCCGACCTACCCTACTGTAAGGTACGCTCACACGTAAAACAGGGTTTTCTTTTTTCGTCGCCTAAGAGGTTTTTTTTTTCAAAAGTTGTCCAACTGATAAAAATATATCATGCCTACCTGGACAAACCACCACCACTGTAAATTTTTAAGAACGCCTAAAATGTAACACCTTTTGAACACATGACACGTGTTCATATTACATTTTCTGTGATAAATACTTCCAGTTCCTTAAAATATGTGAAAAATATTAAGAAAACTAATTAAATGATTACAAACGAAATATATATTCCATTTTTTGCTGCCTCAGAGTAAAAATAAAAAAGGGAAATTTTTCGTCGGAGTCGCTGAGAACACATCGGAAACCTTGGAACATTGGCGTCTGAACAATGGTTTCAGGCGTCTGAAGTGTTCATTTCACTCAGAGTTCTGAAGGATGAACACTTCGGACGCCTGTGTGAACACTTCGGATGCCTAAAAAATGCCAATGGTGTAAGGTGTCCGATGTGTTCTCAGCGACTCCGACGAAAAATTTCACTTTTTAGTTTTTACTCTGAGGCAGCAAAAAATGGAATATATATTTCGATTGTAATAATTTAATTAGTTTTCTTAATATTTTTCACATATTTGAAGGAACTGGAAGTATTTATCACAGAAAACGTAATATGAACACGTGTCAGGTGTTCAAAAGGTGTTACATTTTAGGCGTTCTGAAAAATTACAGTGCACCTCAAAAAACAAGCAAACAAACAAACCCCTCAAAAAAATAACCAAAAAAAGAAAAGAAAAAGAGCCATCTGTTCATTTTATACAATTGAAAATGCTGAAGTGAATGGCCGAGGGATCATTTGGTAGGAAACGGGGGCAGAACGGACTTCACTTCTACTGGTTTAAAATCTGCTGATCCGTGGTCATATATAGACTAATTAATGGATGTACTACTTATTGGTCCTATTGGCGACTTTAGCTGGTAGATGTGACCTTTCTAACAGTTATGGTAGTGCATTCACTGCTAAGGCGACAAAAAAAGTTTTATGGGCGGGCAGACCTTTAAAGTAGGGGCGGGCGGGCGATTGTTTTGTCTTTTTTTCTCTCTGGAGGTTAAAATTGGCCAAAAATAGTCCCAAAATCTGAAAAAAAATCTTGAGGAAAAGTGAACAATTGTTACAAACATTTTTTTTTTAAAATTTTGCCAAAAAATGGCCGATTTTACATGATTTTACAAAATAAATCTTCCAAAATGCAAAATCGGGGACGGTCAGGCCCATAAAACATGTTTTTTTTTCCCTTTTTTCGACGCCTTCTGATTATTTAGGTTTCAATCCCAGTCGTTGTCTGCATGAATATTCTGAATATCTGTAGTTATTTTCGTATTTCATTTCAAGAACTCTGTTAACCTTGGAATACTGTTAACAGGGATATTTTCGCGAGCAGAATTTTTCGCGATTGGAGACAACAAGGACATTTTCATGTAGTGCTAAATTCACGGTTGATCATCACAGTGCTTACTTTCAGTATATGTTGAAAATATTTTTGTGAGGTGTTATTTTTGCAGTCGATTTCTTACTCGCGAAATTTGCAAAAATTAAACCCTCGCAGAAATTCCCCATTTACAGTACTCTTTTTATATAAAGGTTAATGACTAGGCAATGATTATATTATTATAGACCATGTTTGTCTGTCTGTCTGTCTGCCTTTTTTCTCAGTTACCAGGGGGGGTCATACGGTCGCAAAACTTGGTGGGTGAGTGTAGCTTGGGGGGCCAGATCAAGTTCAATTGTTAGCGGACAGATCAAGTTCAATTGTCTCACAAGCTGGGTAATTGTGAAAAACGTTTTTCAAACAAGTAGTGCTTTTAAAAAGCCAGGGGATCGTGAAATGCTGGGACCACCTAGTTAAATTTATTTGTCCCAAAGCTGTCCATTTTGGTCTAAGGACACAGCCAGTAGTGGAATTCCTGAAAGGAGTAAAAATTTGGCTGCAATTGGCCAAAAAAAGACCGAAAATGCTGTAAAAGAGAATTCGGATGTGGAACTTAGCTTTTTGGACTCAAATGAAATTGGTCTTGAAGTAACAAAAAAAGAAAAGTGGTCAAAAATGTAATATTTATGGGGAGGACCAGCACATTTCATGTTTTTTTGTTTTGTTTGTTTTTTGTTTTTGTTTTTTTATTATTACTTTTTTGACTTCTGATACTGAGATAGTATGTTAGTTTCCAACTGCAAAGATAGAACTGATATCCCTGGCAGATAGGAAAAAAAAGAGCATATGTTCACAAAATGAAGTAATTAGATCAAAATGGGCAATTAGCCTGTTATGTGTAGAAAATAAGGGTAGTCTCTTTACTACCTACTTTATGCTAGCTTCAAGAGAGAAAAAATGCACACACCTCATGAGGTCATAGTGCTTTTTGGACAGAGGGTGATAGAAATGTGTCCCACGATGCATTGTTTTGAACTTACGATAGTTGTGTAGTGTGCGAAGTAACATGTCTTTCCTGAAAAAATGCTGGGGAAAAGGTTACAAAATGAGACTGTTTGGGATCACCTAAAAAATTGCTAATGACCAGCCATTTTATACTGTCCATCTGAGCTATTGTTATAGTCTTACAAGCAATAACTGAAATATTTTCATGGTGCAGACCCTGTTAACCCTGCTAATATGCCTAATAATTAAGGTACTAAATAAAGCCAGTGTACAAACTGTGTCTTCTGGTCTACAAGAAAGACTCTTTTAAAGGGGCATTTCATGATCCACAGCCTAGCCCCCCCCCCAACTTACCTCATAAAAGGTGAGATTTTTATATCATCTGGACCGTTAACATTAGTAATCTGTGTGTACTTAATCTTAAATGCAAATTCGGTCGTATCTGTAAGAAATTCACAATAAAAGGACAGAAATAGCATAGTTGCCTATGGGGCCTTGGGAAACAATCATTTGCTCGTAACATGAAACCGCAAGGTCAGGATCAACTAAAAAATTGTGAATTAAGCTTTACTCAAGGATATCTAGTGAACAATGAATAAAACAGAAGGTGCTGGAATCACGAAATGCACCTTTAAGAGTCTTTAAATACTTAAAAGTATTCCATTTGTCTTGTGTCTACATCCACACAATAAAAGAAGGTGATAGATGTTGGAAACACTTATCAAACGTTCCATCAAGCGGATGGTCAAATTGCATCTCATCTTGTTCTTGTAATAAAATCAATACTGGCCCATCCCTTGTTACAACCGACTTTACAACATGTAATATTACTAGCTGTCATTGGAAGCTAGTTCAAACCCATCCCATAATGCATTTTAGGGACGTAAGTTTTAAGGCAATTTGCTTGAATTCAGACTTTACTCAAAATTTCCACAATTGTATTTATTTTCAGCCCCTTTTGGAGGCTTTTAACGCAAAGTCACACACTTTTTCAGGCCTTCTCATTGCCTGAAAGGTTCTCAAAAATATCCTATAGTTTGTAAATTTAACTTTTAAAAATCTTTGACCAAAAATTAAGGAATAAGGCTAGAAATGACCAACTGACTTTTATTTGAAACTATATAGGACCCTTCTAGGTGCCTATTGTATTATAGGGCTCAGTACAAGTCCAACTCTATCCATTTCAGCTATTTTGTATTTTGCTGGAAATTTGTTGTGTCTTTAAACCTGTCTTCGGGGAGGGAGGGAGGGAGTGAAGGAATGAGGAAAGGGGATGAAGAAAGTCCCATAACCGGGATACCATGCTACAATGGTGTCGCTGGCCCATCCAGCGATTTCATGTCCATATGAGTCTTTGTTTGATGACGCAATTGCCACATCCGGGACGTGAATTTTTCTCACTCAGTACTGTGGGATTTGGTGAGATTTAGTGCTCTTAGGGTTAGAAATTCTAATTTTCTGTCAAAAATTTCAAAACGTTTTCTTGGCTTAAAAGATGAAACCCAGAGTTAAATTTTGTGTTGGGAACAAGCTGTATGTGGAGTCACATGACTTCATTAAGAGGCAATTGCCAAAAGCAGAGTGCATTGTGGGATACAATCCAAACACCCTCTTACTAGCCACTGTTGCGACTTTTCTCGGGCCTCTGAAAAGGTCTTGCCCTTGGCCTACTTTTACTCTCTCTTTTCTTTCTTTTTTGTTCCTTTCTCCGTGTCGTATGTTTACCCAAGCCAGCTTTCAATATATGCGGCCAAGACTCTGCAACCTATTAAGGCAATTTGTCTGCCAAATCAAGCTCTTTTCTTTCTTTTTACTGCTTTGGTTATGGTGCAAATGTGTCCATGTTGCAGATGCACCCATATATTTTTCCGAAAATGATTCGCAGGCCGTAGAATTCTGCCCTCGTTTGTTCCCTTTGTTGCTCATGCATAGGTGACGCACAACAAGATAATGAGGATGTTACAAACTCAGCGGAGCAGATAACAAGGTGTCTCGGTAGGGCCGCGACATTCTCTCTAGCGTGGAAAACAAGGTGTTGTTATTTTCTCTCCTTTTTTTCCCATTTTTGAATGAACTTGACACAAATGTATCAAATCTCACAACATTGCCACGGCCCTGGTGCTTCCATCGCCGATAACAATCGGGACATGCTGATCTAATTGAGTGGAAAACCATTAGGAATGGCTGCATGAAAATTAATGGGCAACAGACGATTAGTTTTGGGGTGGCATCAGCACTAATTAAGTATTAAATTTGCCTATTGAATCATGTGGGTTTGATAGTGTAATAGTTCCAGCTGTCAGCCATTGTTGTTTCTAGATCATTTACACTTTCATTTTTTCTGCTCTAAATTGGTATGCATATTTTTATAATCAGTGCTTTCAGACCTACGTATTGTAGTCCTATTATCGTGTGCAGCCAACCGATTGGGCAACGGATTCATATTTTCAAGTAATGATAAACAAAATGACTGAAATTAAAATTCACTTTATTTTAGCTTTTTGTCAGTATGATATCACATTGAAACGATTTGCTGAGGAGAGAACTCCCATTGCAAAAGGGGGTATTTTGTGTTTAGTTCAGAATGTTATACTTCCTTTCACTGTAGTTTGGGTAATTTCTTCTTCATGGCATCTCACATGGATGTAAGCTTTAAAGGAACTAAAAAGAAGACTTTCTTTTGCCAATTAAGTGGAACCTTGCATGCCAGACTGGTAAAAGGCAGTATCTTCCTTGTAATTTCTTTTGAAGTTACAACCATTCAAGTGACCTATAGGAAGAACGATATGGAGGAAATTTATCCCTTTGAATCCTGCATAGTCGCTCAGAGATAAAAAAAATTAGATTTCGTGAAAAATGTTAAAATTATAACCTTATTTTGAATCGTCATGAAAAATGCATTCAAATGAGTACAAACAAGCCTAGTCTTAGGTCAGTGGTTTTTAGATGGCCTCCTAAATGACCAGGAAACCATCCCAAAACCACTGACTTTCTATGTTATAGCCTATACAGAATCTAGCAAGGCTAAAAGGTTAGTATAAGATACGTCCATTTACCACAAAAGGGCCAAGGAATTAAGAGTACATTCTTCTCGATACAGATGCCAAATTGTGTTTCATATTGATGTCGTTTTTCCGGTATGATTTCTAAACATGAAAACATTCTCCCAAATTGATTTTTATTTGCTTTGTCACAAGAATAGGTCTCCATTATGAATTAAGAGCTAACAAAAATATAGGGGATTTCAGCAAACACTCAATACAGACCTTTACATCAACTTCTAAGGAAATTCTCCCACAGGCAAATCAATACAGATTTTGTTTGATTCTCTTAGGGGCATATGAAGACAAGTTGAAAATTACATTTTTTTTTATTCTCCCCGTACTCTTTCACTCTTTCTCCCTGTGTGTACTGTCACGATGCGTGCCTCATACACACAATTCCGTCCGCGTATGCCTACCAATTGAATGTCAAGCGCGGCTTGAGGCGGAGTATTTTTCAATTTTATCCTCGTTGATTCTGTGTCGAGAAACCAGCATGAGGGTATCAAAAGGTTGCCAGTGCCCTCCGAGTTATGATTACTGCCACTGAAAAAAGTGGTCAATTACTTAGTAGAGGGGGAAAATTGATTTGTGGAGTGAATAAACATGAAGGCACTTTTCCTCCGTTGAATGTTGAATTTTGGTTTCTTGGTTTCTCTCTGTTGTGTGTCTAGATCGGAGGTAAAAATGAGATACAGGGGAAGATAGGTGAAGTGGATAATTTGTTTGTTTGTGTGTTTGTTTGTTTGTTTTTTTGTTTTACCTGTGAAATATTCCCCATGGACTGGAAATTTTAATCATATTTTGATTTTTTTTGTACTTGGTTGATTTTAAGCATATCTGGCTTGTTTTTTTAAATGAGCCACTTTGTTTTTGTACATAGACTTAGAATTTTGCTTATTGTTAAGTTCGCACAAGCTTCTTAGTACACAAGGTTGTGAAAATTAGTTTTTTAAACATTATCCACCAAAGTGTATTTGCCTTTTAAATTATTGACGTATTATTGAATAAAACAAGTCCACCCTTGTCGTCTAAAATATTGACTGGTTGAAGACATTTAGCTAACATGGTTCCTCACATTTTAGCACTATGTTTCACATAGGTTAATACAAGTGAAGGCTGTACGAGCGTAAGTGAAACGACCTTCAACTCCACATTTTTCGTATTCTCTTCGCACGAAATAAAATTGGCTAATAATAATTTTGGCTGGACTGTGAGTACAAGATTGTTACCAATTAAGTCTGTAATCAAATAAAATCATTTGCATGGCATTGTCAAAACTGTTTGCAGTTCAATTTACGGTGAACATGCAGACAACATAGCATGCAGTGGCCATGACCTTAATCCATATCATATTTAAGGTTACATAATAGTCTGCCACTGCTTGTTATATATGGTTGTGTGTCAATCTTTGTGTTATTTTATGGGTTCAGTGATGAGGTTGGTGAGTTGTATAGGTGAGTGAATGAGTAAGGGAGAGATTGAGTAATAGAGTGAGTGAATTCTGCATCTCTGGTATTGCTATGGGTACTTTTTTCAGCAAATATTGGTATAGATATGGATCCTACTTCCAGACTTTTGTAGGCACGTCATAAACCAAACTTGAGAGCCCCGATTTACTTGTTTGCGGCCCGCAGTAGTTGCAGATTCAACCAATGCGGCCCCTGCATCAAAAAGGTTGGACACCCCTGCATTAATATGACTGAATCATTAAAGGTGCAACAAGAGATTTTGAGGCACCCAAATACTGTTTCATAATAGTAGTTTCATATAGATTAGACACTCAATAGATTTCTTACCTTGTATTAGGCTACAGAAATGTCTTAAAATAGAGAAAAAGGGTGATCTTGATATGCTTATATTTCAATATAGGCCTAAAACATAAGCTGAATTTCGTATTTGCTCCTATACGAAATTAGAAATTGCTTAATTTTTGTACCAAAGATACATTTCTCAGGTTAATCCTTTTAGATGGGGATATTTTTGATGGAAAGCCTTACATCAGTGCAAAAATCAGTACTTTCGATTTTTTTAGGTACACCTGATATGTGAAATCTCTTGTTGCACCTTTAAAAGAGTGAAATGTGAGTATTTAGGCATTATACATAACAAGGAGCAAAAATAGCTTTATGGCCGGTGATAAACACGCGTACAGTATTGTCAGTTGAAGGCCTACTTATGATGATTAGCTGCCACGGACGCAGTAGGTCAAAGTCATGTTTTTTTTTTTTTTTTTTTTGGTTCCTCACATTTTAGCACTATGTTTCACATAGGTTAATACAAGTGAAGGCTGTACGAGCGTAAGTGAAACGACCTTCAACTCCACATTTTTCGTATTCTCTTCGCACGAAATAAAATTGGCTAATAATAATTTTGGCTGGACTGTGAGTACAAGATTGTTACCAATTAAGTCTGTAATCAAATAAAATCATTTGCATGGCATTGTCAAAACTGTTTGCAGTTCAATTTACGGTGAACATGCAGACAACATAGCATGCAGTGGCCATGACCTTAATCCATATCATATTTAAGGTTACATAATAGATGAGGTGGTAGATGAGGTGTGGCGATCCCACTACAGCAGCATTATATGGAGGAGTCCGGCCCAATCGCTTTGAAAGAGAGATGGGCACTCCGTTCCTGTGTAGACAGGTCCGTCCCCTTTACCTTTACCTTGAGTGAATGAGAGTGAGTTATTGAGTCAGTGTCAGTGAGTGAGTCATTAATTGAATAAACAAGTATGTCATTGACAAAGTCATTGAGCTGTATGTGAATGAAGAATGGGATTAAATAAGGAGTAAATGAGAGCGAGTGAGTTCTTGAGTTGGTGTTGAGTGAATGAGAGTGAGTTATTGAGTCAGTGTAAGTGAGTGAGTCATTGGTTGAATAAAATATGTCAGTGACAGTCAGTGAATGAAGAATAAGAGGGATTAAATAAGGAGTGAATGAGAGCGAGTGAGTTATTGAGTTGGTATTGAGTGAATGAGAGTTATTGAGTCAGTGTCAGTGAGTGAGTCATTAATTGAATAAACAAGTATGTCATTGACAAAGTCAGTGAGCTGTATGTGAACTGAAGAAATAAGAAAAGGGGATTAAATAATGAGTAAATGAGAGCGGTGAGTTCTTGATTTTGGTTGTCCGAGGGAATGAGAGTGAGTTATTGAGTCAGTGTAAGTGAGTGTGACCATTGAGTGAATAAATGAGTATGTCAGTGACAAAGTGAATGAGTTTTATAGGTGAATGAATAAGGGAGGGATTAAATAAAGGAGTGAGTTCTTTTAAAAAGGCTGAATCGGAGATTTGCCGATGAGGGGGCACTCATTTTTTTTTAAATCATGTTTTTTGCATGTACATAATGCTTGTCCATATACTAATCACTGTGAAATAACTAAGCTCAAATCGAAATCCTTCATATAGAAAATCACAGCTTTATTATAAAATTCCGGATCCAGAATTTTTGTTATACACGGTGTCCTATGGCACTGTTATACTGTGCATAAATGTTTACTGCATGAAAACGGAAAACCCAATTCATTTCTAACTTTGGAATTGAGCATTTTAGATGACTATTTTTAGTTCTAGATGACCATTTTTAATTACTACACACAAAATTACACAAAAATCTCTGAGTCAGCCTTTAAGTCAGTCATTGAGTGCATAAATTGGTATGACTGTGAGTGGTTCAGTACAAGTGAATAAATGAATGATTAAGTGAGTGAGTAGGGGAGGGAATGCCGATAAGGGGAGCAGGTGAGTTAGAGAGCATTTGTGTGCGAGTCTCAGTGAGTGAATGAAAGTATGTTAGCGTTTTAGTGATTCATTCAGTATAACAATAAGGCATATTAATAGACTGAATCATTAAAAGAGTGAGATTGTGAGCCTAGATTTAGGCATATGTAACAAGGAGCAAAAAAATAGCTTTAGGCTACTGGTGATAACACAAGTACGCCCAATCATCAGGGAAGGCCTACTTATGATGATTAGATGCCCGACGCAGTAGGTAAAAGTAGTGATTTTTTATTTCACGATCACTATCAAGCAGTTGTTTTTCATTGCTTGTATGGGTCAGGCTTATTCTTCAATGGATTATTAGGTAAGCTGCCCTATTTGGTGGTCCTATGACTATTTTTTGATTAGGTGTATGCGGTGAGTGCAAGTTCATGGGTAGGCTTATCTCTGGGCATTCTGTGAAGTTCCACAACTGTGTTTGGATTTCAAATTTACCAGTTAATAGCGGTGGAGTTGAAGTATGGTGTGAATTGTACTTTGTGTACTAGTATGACTGAAAATGTAGTAGGAAGGCACTAATGAGTAAAATTTCGTGTGTGTGTGTGTGTGCGCGCATTGCCAGAGATGTGTGTGGAGTGTTTCATTTTGCATGTCGCGGCTGAATTAGCATGAAACATTAAGTATTGGGGTTTGCAAAATAGTTCGATGTCAAAGGTCAATATTAATATAATTTTCGAATATTTCCATTAAGGTTTTGTTGAAATCATTCCCATTTTGCTGCACTAAGGCTAAAAAAAAAATTGTTGATTGGCGTAACATAGAAAAAAAATAGGGTAGGTAGGGTCGGGATTTTTTTTTTTTTTTTTATGTTTCACATTACCAGAACACAAAATATATGGACACAAAACAAAAACAAATGGCACACTGCACTTCTGTAACACATCTTTTTATTGTTCATTTTGATGTCCTGCAATCCGTGAGAGTACCGAAGTATGACGTCATTAAATTCTGTTTTTGCATTTCAGCGTTTTATTCCCTGACATATATCATGAAAACATGATGGAAAAAACCCCCTCAACATATGAAATATTTGTTTACAGGTTTTTTAACTATTTTAGTTTTTTAGTGTGCAAATAAAAAAATTTTAGGGTCGGCGGTTTGATTAATTATAAAAATAGGGTCGGTACAGGTTACGCCAATCAAACAATTTTTTTTTTAGAATAATCAATGCATTCTAGTTGATTATGTTCATCTTATCAAGCCCTCCTGGTAGGTGTCATTTAGTGTAAAACCTTTGTAAGCCCGATTGTAGACTCCACTTAGCGTACCGGATTATCGCGGCGGCTTGCCGAAGGAACTTGACCGATTTTTTATTGCTCGGCGAAAGACGAAAGAATTTCATCGCGCGATGGATTTGAGGAGCTTCCGGAAGGAGTGCATTGTTTCAAAAACCTATCGGCGATTATCGGGCCGCGGAAAATTCTTCTGATGGCTGTTCTAGAACCAAAAATGGCGGGGCGATACCTCATTGAAAACCACAGCTGAAACCTGCTCTTAAAAAATCTCCCTATTCAGACCTGATAATTCAGCAACACTACTCACCAATGAAATACACCATTAATGGCCCATTATGTAGTGCGGAAAATTCCCGAGCCGATGTAGTAAGTAGTATGATGATCACAGCAGGCATGATAATGTAAGGATATAGTAAGAATGTTTTGTCGGTTAGTACGAAATCTTCTATTCTGAGCTCCGCATCCTACATGTGCCATATAGAGCCAACCCCGTGTACAACGGGGTGTTCAATTGGGGTGTCAAATGGAGGTAGGTAACTATCATCAAAATGGGCATGACAATATTATTAAGATACAAGTCAGTAAATCCGGAAAAGAATGTGCGAAATAAAGGTAAAAAAGACAAAAATAGTCCAGAAACATGTACAAGAATTCAAAATTGGATATGGCGACACCAGTCCTATATTACTTGATCAACAGGCCAGCTAAACAAATTTTAATTATCACATTTGACCTAGTATCGGTAAATAATGTCGCTAGTTCTATTCTAGTTTGCTAGATCTATTGGGGAAATCCGACGCTATATCGTCAAAATACAGAACTGTTAACAAGATAATCTCTAATGTTATCAAAATTGTCAACTGGCGCAAAATGAGTTGTCAAAAAATAATTACAGCAACGACTCCTCGTTATGAGAAATTTATCGCTCGGAGTATACAGACTTATCGCGCGGTTTTTGCGATGTACAATTTCATCGCGGCCTCACGAGATGAAGCGATAGTGGAGTAACATCTGGCTTAAAGACAGCTTTCGAGTGATATCACCATGACAGTACATCCAAGACAGCTAAGGAATATTCACCAATACTTCTGGAAACTTGACGTCAATTTCATTAATATATGTTGACCTTGGCACCAATGGTGTAATGTCCACTCCAAAGGACAAGCTCTTTCATGTTCACTTCATAATTCCAAATGGACCATGGGATTAGAGAGAGAGAGAAGAGAGAGGGAGAGAAGAGGAGGGTGTGAGAGAGAGGGAGGGAGGGGAGAGAGAGGGAGAGAGGGAAGGAGAGAGGGAGGGTAGAGAGGGAGGGAGGGAGAGAGGGAGAGAGGAGAGAGGGTGTGGTTGTGTGTGTGTCAGATTCTGATTGAGCTTTCATACTAATTAATGTACAATTTGTCCTGGATCAATATTTAAAAAGCATCAAGGCCTCATCAGGGTTTGAAATTTTAGACCTTCAGCAGAGAGTGCAAACCCCTGAAATACCAGGCTGCACTGTCTGCACTAATTGTAGGCCTGCAGTGAATATTTTAATGTACTTAAATTTTTTACACTGCATTTTGTAGATCTGAGCGCTTTTCCCACTTTCAAGTCACAGTTTCAATCAGTTGTTAAATCTGCTACCATTATTGGTTTTAAAATATTTTTTTCCATTTTTGTTTAAATATATAAATAAAACGCAAAAAATAAAAAGTTTTAAGATAAAAATATTTGTATTTAATTTAGAAAAACAAAAATAGTGATCAACATCATCAACAAAGGGAGCTTGGTTACTCAATTGGCTGTTCTTGTAGACAGTATCCAATGTTTTTATTTGTTTTCTTTATAAAAAAATTTTTTTTTTACTATAACAGGAATCTTTATGCGTTATTAATCTGGCCTAATGATTCATTACTCCCTCATTGTGCCCGTGGACTAGCGTACCATTTGAAATATCAGACAAGTGTCAGTATCGATAGCATAATAAGGTGTAAGATTAGACCGGGTAATTAAAATAGACAGATATCGATGGTCGCATTACCTCCATATTTTTCCCTCATTTGGCGGCGAGCTTTTACATATCAAGAAATTTCCAATGCTGGAGTATCACCAATCACTCCGGGCAACACGTCATGCCGGGCCTTGTCTGTGGCGTCGGCAACTGGGTCAGCGACAGCCACCCGCGTGGCGCGCCGTCTGTGTTGCCCACCGATTTTTGGGCAATCGAATTTTGCCATAGTGGGTATTTGTCCGATGGCCAGAAATTGACGTACAATTGAGAGGTTATGTGTGATTATATTGATAGTTGCATTGAGGATATCATTGCGGTGTGTGATACATCGGATATGTTTATGATGCGCTCTTTACTGACACGTCCACAATGATGCTTTTTGTAATCGTTATTTGTTTTATTTGATACGCGGTTTATGGATTGAAGCTTGCAAGTACTCCGAATTTTTGGTCGATACAAAAGACGTGAAGGCTCTTTTGTTAAATGCTGCCCTGCCGGTTTTATTATGCCGATAGCAAATACACACCACATTTGTCTGTAATTGAATCAACTTTGTGTGTGCAATTTCTGATGAGTTTTACATTTCATTATCTGTATTGTATTGTCTATTACTTTATCTGCTCTACTAGTATTCATGGTTAGATGAAACTGACCTATAATTCTTTCAGATGTCATGCTCCACATTATAATAAATGAAGAATTGCCCTTTCTACGTACATGAACCTTACAACATGAAATATTTTTCATGTGCTGTTGTATTTTCGCTTGGTTTTCTCAGGTTGGAAAGGGGGGTACATGTGTGGCAAACAATATTATGGGGTCCCATTTTCATCCCTTACTATAAACCATGGGTCTTTTTGCACCACACTACGATATGGTTGGATCGGGTTTTTCCCATACTACTTATATGTGTTATTTTTGTCTAGTATCTAAAATGACATCTAAATGGTCTAAAATTGGACTATATCATGTCCCTGTACACTTTTGTAGAGATCAACCATTGACTATTTTGTTTATGTCGAGCCTTGTCACTTGTATTTGATCAAGATCAATGTTTTTAACCATATAGTAACTGACTTAGTTCCTTGTAACCCTATAAGTAACTTGAATCCCCGCTTGTTGTTAACCACGACCTGTTAGCCGGCCACTAAGTAGCGACGCCCCAGTCACTAATTTCAGAATTCCCAGCCACTTACCCCAACCATGAACTCTGACCACCCCCTCCAGCCACTAACCCCTGCCACTAAGTAATCCCAGCCATTAATGATCATCATTAACCTCATCCACTAACTAAGCTAGCCATTATTCCTAGCCACAATCAAACCAGAGCCACTAATCTCGGCGCACT